>BJBW01000700.1:451376-549908 GCA_004320125.1 Scolopax mira | reverse complement strand
CCGACAGCCCAAGGACTCTCCCACATTCCAGTCCTGGGTCAGGATGTTCACAAATCTCACTACAGACATGCTTGACAGTCCAAGGACTAGCCCCAACACTCTTAGAGAAACCAGCAGTGTGGATATGTCCTTAAAACCGCATGAAAATCCTGTAGCAAAAGCCAAGGAGATTCAGTTACAACCCCCTCAACCTGAAACAAGATCACCCAAGGCTTACAGACGTTTTGGTGAACCCAGGGTTCATTTGATGTGATTTGGACAGATGTATGGACTGAATGAAACTTGGGATTGCAAAATGAGCTGATACAGAGGAAGCTGGGTTTGGGTTTGCATTGGTTTGAGACTAGATCTCAGAGCAGGTCTCAGAAGTTGCCAAACACAAGATAAACAAAACTGAAGAAATAAACCTTCTGTGGACACCCTGCAAAGTCAGTCCAAGGTGTTTCCTACAGCTGTACTAAGTCTGGAAAGAAAAGTCAACATACAGGCTATCAGATCTCTGTCAGTTGATGTGCTCTCCAGGAGACAATACACAGGCTATATGGGCCAGATCTGTATTTGACAAAAATTGATGTAACTCTACTAAAGTCCCTAGGGATCAGCCAGTTTACATAAGCTATATCTCAAGCCCAGCATCATTTACACTTTCATAGTTCCATATCTAGAAGGAGCAAAGCTTAAGTGGAGAGTTTGTGTAGTCATTGGGTGTCTTCCTTGAGTGAATTAATGTGGGTGGCTTTAAAATCTTTTCTTTGGTGGACATGTACATGCCTACATTTCACTTAACAAGGGGCCTGTCTTACAAAACACATTGCAAAGACCATTGGTCTGTCATTCTCTTTACCTCCTATTTCAAGCCAGGCTGTAAAATGTCAGGAGAAAGGGAATCCCCTAGTATATTTTTATCTAGCCTGGACAAAATGGTACATAATTCCCACTGGTGCTCTAGGTATTCCTATAAAAAAAACAACCCAGGGACACTGGAAACTCCTATCTCATCTCAGGGTGCCCAACTTGTTCGATTTATTTTTTGCAAGGGATCAGCCCCTTTACATCTATAAAATCTGGGCACAGTGCATCCAGTGAGATATAAATTGCTAACCTGGAGTTCTCCCTACAACCTGAATCTTCAGTTATAGGTTAAACACTTCAGGTTAATCACTTAAACATTTGTGCAATGAAACTACAATGATTTTGTACAGAGATCATCTTTGGTATGTAACAATACTGAAAGCTGTGAGACAATTTAACAGAGGTCTTTACCTGCTGCAACACCTTAGCACAGGGGTGTGATTTAAAGGTAATGTGGCAGGTTTAATGCAGAATTTCCTTGCTTTCCTACGTTTAAGTCTCAACCTTAATGGTATAACTTGCATTGACATTGTTTCAGTTTGTTTTGACATCATAATTGAGTCTAATCTCTACAGACTTGCACTGCAGTCTTATTTCCTATTGTAGTCTCGCAATGTAATTTTGCCTCACTGCAGTGAGGTCTTCTCCAACTCACGCTTTGAAATCACTTTGTGTGTGTGATGCACCCTTGTAATGGCTTTGTAAGATGGTCTCCAAAGATCTTCCCTGCAACAATTTGGCCATCTTAATCTCAAATTGAAATGACCTCACAATGCCATAAAGCAATTAGCATTACAAATTTAAATGGGTCTTATGTAGTAACTTCTGTGCTGCCTCATTAGGTGACACATTTTGCTGTGTCCAACCTCTTTTTTAAATATAGCATATCAACAGGATATCCACTGTTCTTTTAAATTCCAAAATTGGGCTACTACATGCATTTTATTACAGTTTATTTTTTTTTTCCTCAAATGGACTGATGAGAATCTACTCTAAATTCACATTTTGTTAGAGCTGGGCTGGGTTAGTGGCATCCAGATCTGGATGCCACCACTGTTGGAATTTTATTCACTCGCTGACCATAAGCCAAATCACAGCTAGGAATTTGCTTTGAAACCAAAATAACAGGAATCTGCTATGCTCTATTGTCACCTGATATAGCTTTACTTCCTCACTGCTTTGTTCCTGAAAGGGCTTGCAGCTGGGCATTGATTTCTATTTTAGCGATTCTTTGGGGAAGCAATGGCCAGCACAATTCCTGTCCCTTTGTCAGGCACCTAAGAGAGTAGGAGCTGGCGATTTGTGTTGGGAGGTAAAATAGACTGCTGGTTTTTATAGTCAGAAATCCCAGAACATTTTATGTTATTTCTCAGGAAAAGCTTGGGCTTATCTAGGACACCTGCAAGACCAGCTATGGAGGACCTTGGGGTGATTTTCCAGTCTGACTGGAAACTTACATCAACTCCATTAGACTGGAAATGTTGGCCTGGCTTCTGCATGGCTCTAGTAAGTATAAAACTGTTCCATTATTACTCCTCTAACTCATGATCTGTTTAATTTCTGACCGTCTACAGGTGTATTTAGGACAGTGATTTTATGGCCCACGGAATGCCAGAACACGTGCGGTACTCAGTGAGGACAAAGGCTTGCTGCCACCAGTTACAGCCAACTTTCAAGAAGCAGCCGAGACTTATAACTTCTTCAGTTCAGAGACATACTCCTGAGAACATGTTCATTATTTTAATTGAAGTCTTCATTGTTGGCTGACTGCCAAGTGGCCTACCAGATGTCTCTCTCTTTACTATGGTTGAAGCAGATTATGATGTTCCAGTTCATTTTTCCTTCACTGACAGCCTGGTTCCAAAAATGTGCCAGACTTTAAGGGCAATATTTTCAAAAGCCAGGTCAACTCACAACAGTACACCAATGACAGTGCATGCAGATACTACAAAACCATATGATAGGCAATTAACTCAATGTTATTTGTGCTAGTCAAGTAACTTTGATTTTGTAAAGTCTTTAACACTGAGAGGGAGGATTCTTAAAGCGCCAGTTCCTGGAATCTGGTGAATATGGCAGAACTGGAAGTTTCACTTAAAAAAATAAAGTTTTGGCACATGCGGTTAAAAGGGAGAACCTGAACCTATCAGCTTGCAAAAAGAGAGGGGGGGGGGGGGGGGGGGAGACCCGGGGGGGGGGGGGGGGGGGGGGGGGGGGGGGGAAGAACTCTAAATGGATTTTTTTAAAGTTGCATTTCTTTCAAAGACATTAATTGCATCACAGGTATGGATGTGCTCCTTGTGTCTGTATTTTTACACACAGGTCCCAAAGTCCTGCTCATGAAGGTTCTCTTTTATATCTATTGTCTCCTTCTCATCTTTTTCCATTCGGAAGTGAAAATGAATTTCACAGAACAAAGCCTATTCTCTATCAGATCAAAAGTCTTCAAGATATTTGCAGTAACTGGTTTCAGGGGAGGTCCCAATGTCTTAGCACTTAGCCAAAAATTTTGAAGGTCTCTAATGCCCTATAATAAATGTTTTTATAGAATTCTATTTCTCACTGTAGGAACCATGTGCCAAGTCTTCTCTTTCCAGCCTTCAAATATGCAGCATTTTTTCCCCCTTTTCACCTGCTCAGGTAGTCTCAACTGCTTTCCAGCTAAATCCTCACCCTTCCAGTGTTCTGTGGATGTCTGATCATGAATGAACATGTGGATATGCATCCACATTATGCATGTCAAAACAGGTAGTTAGAACACAGCAGGAAGACCTTTTTCACAGGGTCTTTCTATTGCTCTTGGTGTCTGCTGTAATCTTCACCATAGTCCCCTGTATGCAATATCAAGATTATTTTTCAATGTGCATGTGAGGTGTACATCCTCCCTCTCTGTCTCCATCTCTGTCTCTCTTTTGCTTTCAGATGGAATGATTTCATGCAGTTTCTTCTTATGAAATGGAATCCTATAGAAATTAGAAACAAAAATTAAGTTACATGGTAATTTTGACTTGAAACTTTTAATAAGCCACATGGCTTTTGAGACTCTTTGTCTCCATGTGTTCATACAGTTTCATTTCCTAGTTGTGATCTATGTACTAGGCAAAATATTACTATTATGTTATCTTTATGCTAGTCTTGCATTGCCATGCGTCATGGCATTGATATAATACTACTTACCAAAACTTTAAACATCCAGCACCCCCCTGACATGAAGCAGCAAGTTTGTTGTGTTAAGCAAGGGGCTTGACTGGAAGAAGGGAGTGCTTTGTTAATAAACTGCACTGGCTGAACAGTTTTACCAGTGTGAAGACCCTCGTACTGATGATTTATTTGGAAGTTCTGGGTATATTAACTTTTGCTAAGAGCTGAGACTAAAAACTTTATGGGGAATGCTGCATACACTCCAAAGACCGACAAGAGAATTTAAGTTAGATGTGATTAGTATGAAGAAAGTTACATTTATTATACTCTTATGTATAATTGATCATATGAAAGGCCTTTTGTAACTATAAAAGAGACAGCACATTAAATTGTTTTACCCTGAGGATTATACAAATTTGTAGAAATCGGATTGGAATACCAGCCTATTGGTTTCATTGCTATGGTAAATCATTAAGATGTTCTATGTTAATCATAAATCTTTGTATCTATTTATTATTAATCAAATAGCTCCTCCCAGCCGCTGCTTTGCTTCATCCATCTGAGCCAATCAAACCAAAACCTGTTAGCATTAGCTCTGATGAAGGGTGGCTACATACACATAATATGCATGGCACATCGCATGGATTATATGGTGCTAGACATGGGGTATAGGAGCTGATGGGGTGTTAGCTCTCCACAGCAGGGGGGCCTGGTTTCTAGATTTGCAAGAAGGCATGCCTCATTAGTAAGATGATTCATGATGAAAAGGAGTTTAGCTGGGAATAATTTAAAGGCTGCTGTGGTAGAGTAGAAATATAGTTTGGGAGAGGGAGGTTATGAACCTGTATTTATTTGATAAACTCTTGAATGATGATTGATATCAACCTGCACTACTCTTACCCATCTCGGTTTGGAAAACAGTGTTACACAAACCTCTCAACTCGCAAGTAAGTAAATGCAAAAGAGGATCCAAATACTACTTAAGTTAAGGGTCTTGTATTATTTGTGGATTATCCAAGCTTCTAGGCAAAGCTAGTTGACTTTCAGAGCATTTCCGAGCTGGTATGTCTACACAGACTAATGGTCTGTTGCCAAGTAGAAGTCAATTCCAACTCAATGATACAGCATATTGATTACTGCCTATTTCCTTCCACTATATCCTGTGAGTGTAATGGTATCTGACATATAATTTTCCCTAAACTGCTGAAGTTGACATACTATTTAGATTTGGCCCACATTTCTTCAATTAGCAGGAGTATTATAAATGATGTACTGCTCCAAGGTTTAGACATTTCTTGTTCGTGCCATACAAAATTAGGTAAGTATGGAAACTCATTTTAAGAGGAGATAAAAATATTATTGAAAGAACTAGATAGTTGCTATAAGAAGATGGGAACACAAAAAGAGTGAATAAAGATGCAGTCCATTCAAAACAGCAATGAACTACATTACTGTGACAGACTTTCCTTAAGAAACTGAATGTTTAAAAGCAAAACATCCCTCCTTTAAGTGGAACAGTTTGCAAATGTAAACAGGCATCTTTTGAACAATGGCCAGTCCACATTCATCTTTACAGTTTACTGTGACAACACCTGTATGTTAGAAAAACATGCACAGAACATACATTGCACACTGTGATATGCAAAATGGAATAGGAAAAGTCTTGCAACGATTTCACTGTAGGCTGATGAGATTAGTGATGGGGTTTCTTACAGGGAGGAAGTATGGCAGTAGTATGTAGCTGGACATGAGTTCTTTCATGTGACTTTGCTTCTTCTCCCATGTGTTCAGTAAGTTCCCATGTAGCATCAATAGCTGGGCTTGGCTGACACTCTATTAGTCTCGCACACTTTGGTTCATGGGTTCATGCCTACCAGGGAAAAGGGAAAATAACAGGTTAGCTGAAAGTAGTAGAAATTTCCTATGCCATGAAAGTTTGTTTTTATTTCATCAGTTCCTCTTCCATTTCTCCATTTTGCTTATATTTCCTGAGATGAAGGTTTCTGTAACTAAAATATCGAGGTAAAAGCTCTGCAAACCAATGGGTTTTGAAATACATACACTGGTCTGTGTAGTTCTGTGAGGTATAGGAGCATGGTCTCTAACTGTATAGGTTGTGAAATCATGTGAAAAAAAATTTCTTTATCTTTTAATTTTTTTTTTTTATTTTCTCTTCCTTCAAACACTAAGTATGTTCAGTATGCAAAATTTAAAATGCTACTATTTTGAGTATCTGGCATCTTATTTTAAGACACAGAAAGAAGAGAGAGCTTTGTAGCCTGCCAAGTGCACAGTGATATATACAGGGCTGAAGGAAGAATGAACAGATTAATTTTCTGCTCCTTGTCCTGACCCATCTGTATTATTTATTTATTCTGAAATAATTCACTGCACAGCAAAACCACCACTTCTTAGTTCCCACACAGAACCTGAGCTTCCAGACCTGACTTCCTATGCCAGCTGATACTGTTGCGGCAAGCAGAAAATATATGAAAGGCATATGTATTCCTGGACTAATGGATGCTGTGCCCATCAGAAGTATTTGGCTCCTGTCTTTGCAGATGCAAGGGGAATATCTCCCAGCAGAATGGGTGTGCTCCTGCAAGGGAAGAACGTGTCAAATGCTGAGAAAGCTGCTCTGTGCTGTGAAAGATGTTTAATGATAGAGATGCTCTTGTCCTTCTCTCTCAGGGAACTAGAGATAAGTAAGTTGCCTTCTTGGTTCCCCACATTTATCCTGTACTGAAGATTTTTAGCAACAGACGGTGTATGCACTGCTGCTGAGCCAAAGCACTTACTCAGTGGTCACGCACCTTATGGCCTAAACCTTTCCTCTAGAGCCCCTCCCTGCCTCAGTTATTAGATGGTTTGAAGTTGGCTTGGGCTATTAAACTAATCCATGCCACTTCCTCATTTTGCATTAGCTGTGCCATCATTTTACCTTCTCCCAGACAGTGGCTGCGTCTTACTGTCATTCTGGTGGTTTCAGAGACAAGATGTAAGGATGCTCCTTATGAGTCTTTGTCTTTTTGTGGTAATGTCTTCTGAAATGAGCAGTTTATCCTGCACCTTTAGCTTTTGCAGCAACTGTGGTGTTGCTTTCGCTTTGTACCTGCTACCATGTTTTCAAGAGAAAACAGTTTTCTGGAGCTATTTTTAAAGCTAGTGCCAGTGGAATAACAAATGAGATATAGGGTTATGTCCTAAATTGCAGGCTTCCCTGGAGGTTGGTTTGGACAATCGGTGGAGCCCAGAGCTTTGTGGAGGGCATCTTCTAAACAAAATCATGTCACAAGTATAAATTCATAGATAATTAGTTGTGAATAATGGATTTAAGAAGTCTTAAAAGATGTCAGCTGCTTGCACGCCAGGTGTGTCGATCTAAAGGAGGCAACAGCAGTAGGAAACAATAACCAGATTCTGATCTCATTTATACCAGTGAAAGCTCAGAATGACTCAGCCTTACCTCCAGAGGACCTGAGATCAGAGCTGGATGTTCAATGATTGAACATTTTAGCATTGCTCAGGTACAATATGCAGTCATTTTGACTCCTTAAAGCCCAAAGACTGAGTTGTCCTCACCCACTAGGAGAAGAACCGGGTCAAGAATTGCACGAGTACCATTCTGTCTCTACTGGAGCTTGAAGGGGTGTGCAGTTATCAATGATGCTGTCAGCAAGCATATTTGAAAGCTGCCTGGCTGACAAAAACTGTGCCTGGATGCTGCGTTCTGCATTTTCTTTCAGAGACAGGATGCATGCGGATAGACTGCACCTTAGCCAACTCTGGGATTTGGGCATATTCCTGATGAATAAAGAGGAACGATGCCTCTGGAGGCCTGGAATGCAGGGCGCCAAGTCTGCTCCAAAACAAATGTCATGTACTATATGTATATAACATTAGTTGTGTTTAACCGTGTTGTCAGGGTGCTGTCTGGCAAAGACACTGAAACATTTAGAACCCTGAAGCTAAATGGTATTATTTGAAAGTCCCCGGGCAGCATCTCTTCAATGCCATGTGAGGTAACCAGAAGTAACCCTATGAGCTAGAACTGCGTAGCCTCAACAGCATGAAGAATAGAATGTATAGACATCGATTGCATCTGTGACAGCAACATGCTGAGACTGAGAAATTCACCACTGGGACCAGTCCCAGATTTCAAGTACCCAAGGGGGTTAGGAAGTTCATGGTGCTTTGGTTGAGCCCATCATAAACAGGCTTTCTGTTGGATTCAAAACCAGTTCAAAGTCCAGATCCTAGAAAATGCTGCACTTCCATGAATCTCATGTTTATTTACTATTCCTAGTAAAAGATAACAGGCTTGAACCCACTACCCTTATTCCAGACAGGTTGTTCCAGTCAAACACCTTTATATAGTATATGTCATAGGCCAAAACACTTTATGAACTGTCATTAAAACTAGGTGCCATGGTTTCAGCTGGGATGGAGTTACTGTTCTTGCTAGGAGATGGTGTAGCAGCTATGTTTTGCATTTGAGATAAGAAACAGACATGATAGTACACTAATGTTTTTTGTTGTTGCTAGGCACTAAAGGCCTTTTCTGATTCTCACACCGCCCTGCCAATGAGCAGGCTTGGGGGTACGGGGCACAAGAAGTTAGGAAGGGATACAGCTAGGATAACTGACCAAAGGGGATATTCCATACCATGTGATGTCATGCTCAATATATAAAGCTAGAGGAAGAAGCAGGAAGTCATGGATGTTTGGAGTGATGGCATTTGTCTTCCAAGTAGCAGTTATGCATGATAGAGTCCTGCTTTCCTGGGGATGGCTGAACACCCACATGCCAATGGGAAGTGGTAAATGAATTCCTTGATTTACTTTGCTTGTGTGTGCATGCAGTTTTTGCTTTATGTGTTAAACTGTCTTTATCTCAGACCATGAGTTCTTTCACTTTTATTCTTCTGAGTCTCTCCTGCATCCCAACCGGAGGCAGTGAGGAAGTGGATGTATGGTCCTGGTGGCTGGCTAGGGTTAAATCATGACACTAGGAAATGCTGAAATGCATAATTCTTTTTTTTTTTTTCAGGAACATAGTAACTGATCACATACCACTGTTGAGGGCTGGAGTGCAAAGAGCATCCCAACCAATCAGTCCTAGCGGAGGAGCCGAAAGCTGTGGTGAAGTAGGCCTTGAGCTGCTTCTATACTCACTTGCAGCAATGGCTACAAACATCTACTGCTGGGCAGAGAGAGAGGCCAACCTGGACAAGGACAGACAGTGTTTCACAGTGCAGGCTAGAAGGATTTTTCCTCTTCCCTTTTATTGACTAGCTGGAGTGTTTATAGTTAATCATTTTCAGATGGAAATATGCTTTACAGGCATATCAGGGTAGGAAGCTACAAAGAAGCTCAAGAGATGTGATCACTTGCCAAACTCTGAGGTATAGAAGTTGTTAAATTAGGCCATGTGATGGGTCCAAAATGGGCTAATTTATGCTACTTTGAACATCATTCTAGCCCTTTTAACATGTTTCCCCCAATTAAGCTGTTCAGGCCACAGATCTAAATAGCTGTCTGCACAGGCTGCCAATTGATTAATTCCCTAATGATGGATTGAAGCTACAGCTTTTGTTTCTTAATCTCTCTTTTCTCCATTAATAGCAAATCATTCATAAAACAAATCTTATAAATATAAGTAAACACACAGGAGTACAGGCGACAGATTGCATATAGATTTATTGCAGAATTAATTTTTGATTGCCCTTAACGATTTATTATTATTTTTGTTTTCTCTTTTCTCACAGAGCTGCAGGATTCTGGTAGGCAATTTCCTGAACTTGAGCTTATGGTTTTCAGCCTGTAGCCTACAAAGAGTTCAGATGGATACCCATGCAGAAGACACACCGAGGATGCTCTTCAGGAGGTACTTTGTAGGATCAAGGCTTCTGTAGACAAAATGTGGAAGATCAAGACTGTAAGGAGATAATTGCCTAGTTCCTCTGTCAAGCTTTGTACTTCTATTGCACTTGCCACAGCAGAATCTGTGTGTCAATGCAGAAAGATGGACGAGGTCCATGCATGCAATGGGAATGACAGAGAAAACAAGTCTGTCTTTTCCCTTAAGTAGTCTCCTCTTTGGAAAGAGTCCATCGCCCCATGTAATCACATATGCCTAGGGGTTGTAGGAAGGCTTTTAATCCTTTTTGGATGAGCATGCTTGCAGGAAAGACTTCCAATTCAATAGGCCACACAGGTGAAATCTGGGTAGTGGTCATTAAGGAAGATGTGGAAGAGGTCTGAATAAGCAGAGCATGAGGAAGGCTGAAGAAGCCTCAGCAAGGAGTGTCTCTGAGTCCTGGTGCTGAGGAGACAAGGCTGACTATTGAAAGCTCTTTCACACAGAGCAAGAAGAATCACTGCTCTGAAGTGCATCACTCAGCCTGTCACCTCTGTGTCTCAAACTGCATAGGAAAAGAGAAACAAAATAATAGGTGTGAGAGTTTAATTAATTCAAGAATTAGGAGAGTTGAGAAATGGGGCCCTTCAAAAGTGTGACCCAGTTAAGATTCACTGTATGCTATAAATCATCCATTATTGTTTAGAGTTTTCTTTCTTGACCTTCATCATCATTCTCTCGCCTGAGTCTAGGTGTCATCACAGAAGTACTGGGTGTGTGGATGGAAGCAGAGGAAACATGTTTGATAGCATTTCCCTGACTGTTTGCATTTTTATGCAACAGAAAGGAAACAATGAAAACCGAACTGAGTTTGTTGTCTAATATTTCTTTGAGCACCATGTGAGGTAGACAGCTCTTCAAAGAGAAGAAAGTTTTGCTTGTGACATTCCCAATTAAGCCCTTCATCTTGGAGATAATTAACCAGTGTTAGAGTCTTCTGAGTCCTGGACAGGAAAGACTACGTACTCCCACAGTAGACACCCATCTAAAAATGCAACGCTTTTCCCTACTTGTACTTGTCCTGGAACTCTTTGCATGGGCTAATGTGGTGAATTATTTGCAGGCAGGTAGTCCCTTCTTTACATCACAGATTTAGGTAGAGGCCACACCTGGAAAAAATTGTGGAGGTTCTTCTGTCCTGGGTTTTAGTAGCTAAGGGACAGAACATGGGGATGGTCTTTTCTTCTGGGTGAAGCAGGAATAAAGGTCCAGGCTTTGCTCCCTGTTACAGCACTCCGAATCCAGACTAGCTCTATTCAGTTTGCTCTCAGACGCCCTTGTGTATCAGTCAGTTTACCATAGAGTGGGGAGATAGTGGGCTGTGCCATACTGTATGTACACCCCGGATCCTGGGGCTGGCTGGAGGCAGGTTTAACCCCTGGTGCAATTCAGAACAGCCTCAGGGCTGCTCTGGGTTGTGCTGTTTTTTGGCAGTCCCTCTGGGGCTGCCCTTTCTTGGCATGTCTCCGAAATGCCACCTTGGAGGAGAAGCAGGAGGAAAGGGTGAGGGGGAAGTGTTGCAAAGACCTACCCGCTTACCTACACACACTATAATCCAGCTGAAAGTTGCTCCAGTTAAGACAACTGCTTGAAAACCCATCTACTGACAGAGTGGTGTAAGAAAACAGTAAGGAGAAGAGTCTATGGTTGATCCCATGGTGGGTTTTTTAAGTAGCATTTTATGAGATTTAAACCAATTTGTTTATTTCTTGGTTTTAATGTTTTATATACACTCTGGGAGAGAGCTTGTCTTATGAACTGACATGCAGCCATATCAGAGTGAGTACATGACCATCATCATCTTGTGTCGGTGCAAACAGGGCCTGTGGCCACTTCACAAATTGTTTCACACATTTGAATTGGCCACAATTCACAAATGAGAAAAAATTCCTAAGTCACCTGCCACCGCTTCACTACCCAGATGCATCATCCACAAGCCAGGATGCAGCAGATGATACTTTAAAATTACAAGTCAGCAGTATTGGTATTATTAATATGATTAGCAACAGCCTTAGTAGTACACTTTAATGATAGTTACTTTCATCCAAGTCCCTCAGAATACTTACAGAGCACAACGGAAGATTTCATATACAAGCATTAATTACTTATTCCTATATCAGCCTTCTCTCTTGTTGATTTATTACCCTATTGACATCAACAAAGATAGACTGTCCCCTCATTTGTTCTATTAATCAATTTTAATCTGTATTTGAATATTTGAAGTGCATATATTCCAGCCTTGATGTCCCTTAAACTGTCTGCAGCATAGCTAGATATGTCTCCTAGTTCTTGCTCCTCGGGTATTGGTCCCACAGTGTTAAATCTTGACTCCAACTCTGAACTTCAGCAGCTCTAATTGGCCTCCATGTCCACAGGAAAAAAAAATGTGGAAGTTCTTTGGAGTGGGGATTAGACATGCTTTTGTGTTTGCAGAGCATTGAGTGTAATGGGACTCTCACAGGATCTCTGGCTGCTACTATAATATGAATGTTAAATACTGTTCTTCACCAGTGCTAGCTAGTGGGAAAGGTTTTGGGTAATTAGAAACACAGGGAATGCAGGCTATCCGGATGAGCAGAGAATGAAGCATTTTAAGCAAACTCCTGAATTCTTGCTTGTCTTTTCATCATATATTATGTTGTTAGTCTCTATAACAGGTGATTTGCAGGTTAAATCCCATTTTCCTTCTCCATAGACTAAATTCATCTTTGATATAAGCGGGCGCAAGTCCATTAACTTCAATAGAGTTACGTTCCCTCACTCCAACATTGAATCTGTCCCAGTGGGTTTATGCTGTAAATCTATCCCAGAAGCAGTGGTTATAGAGGCATTGGTTCTGCTCTGAAATTCACTCAGTCTCTTTGAATAAGCCTTTTAGAGGAGCCTGGGAATGTTTTTAGCCTCTGCACCAACACATTATCCTTACTCCAGAATCACTTTTTAGCTTCAGCCTCTTTTCTCCCCTGCCTTGACTCTCCTACTCTCCTTTTAGGCTCTTTGCTTCTCTAGCGTGTTACCATTTGCAGCCTATCTCCTCCAATCTGGGTAAGGGTGGAAAGAAACACTCCCCACACTGCTGCCTGTAGCCATGGTATCTTGGTCTGAGATGGCCTTGTCAAATCCTATAAACTAAGTGAGGTTGTGCCTGGTTCGTATTTGGACAGAATCCCTCGAAGGAAAGCTCTAGGTGCTGTACACGTGGGTGCTGGGCTATCAGTAGGTGTTGTTCTTCCTTCCTAGGCCAGTGCCCTAAGTAATCTTAACCGATGCTCTAAAATAGCGTTCCATGGCACTGCACTGCTCTGCTGAGGGGGTCATCACTGACTGATGGTTAAATTTGAGGTGAATCCTACCCAAACTGCAGAAAATCTTTTTTCTTTTCAGCTGTAATTTGCCTGTCATCCCAGCTAATCATGGCACAGAGTATAGAACATGTGGGGGTTTTAACACTGCTTTGCCTCTGTTGCATTTAATATTACTACTACTGCAATACATTCATTCACAGAACAATATGGAAACCCTCTGGTGTCCAATTTAACACCTATAAATTTGCCTGTGTAATCTCTAACCAACTGGACAGATAAAATGCTTGCCTTCTATTCTAGTATTCTTGTGTTCTCTTTTGAAATACAGCTCTTTGATTAATTTCTTTTTTCCCAGTAGCAAGTCCCAGTGTTTGGATTCTCAGTCCTGTGGGTGTTTGGAAAGGAGCAGAACTTCTCCAGCCCAGCTGAGCTCTGGGTTATTCTAGCCATTACCAGATCTGCCCTGGGCTCCAGAGACCCTCTTTCCCCATCATGGATAGTTCTTGTTTCTTCTGGAAGAGCCAGTGCATCATTTCAACTGGTGAACCTGTGCCAAGGTAGAGTCTTCATCTCTTTTATGGACTATGCCAGTGCCCCAGCCTTTCTCGCACACAGGGCTTGCACCCATGGCCAGCTTCCCCCAGACAGGGAACTAGATCAGACCTTCCTGTGTCTCAAAGAGAAATGAGGGAAAAGAGGAGGATTTGATTCCTTTCTTGTGAAAAGGTATTTTAGCACATTGTTTTCTTGATGTTTCACTACTTCTCTCCTTCCAGTGCAGATAGAAATTTACCTATTGTTGTCAAGGAATCTCCAACCATCTATTCTGTTACCTCTAAGTCCATGTTTATTCCCAGGGGAAAGCTCAGGAGTGATTAAATAACTAGGCAGCATTATACTGATTAGAGCACTGCAAAGATGGAAGAATCTGTCCAGGGGTTGAACTGATGCTCCAAGGTTTTGGGGAACAGCCTAGGCTTGTCAGGCTGGTACCTTTGCTCCTTAGAGGGAACCAGGCTGGAGGGGGTTGCCCTGTGGTGGGCCTGGGCAGGATGGAGTTCATCAGACCCAAACGTCTCTTTTTGCATATGATATCTTTATGCAGTTCACTGAAGAGATATGTTACTGTTAAAAGGAGAGTTCCCTGCAATTCTGTCCATCTGGGTTAATAAAGGGCAGATGAAAGGGAAGGATTTGCTCAGAAATCATGGCATGGTCTTTACAAAACAATGAGGAGACTGAAAACCATTTCAAGGCAGAGCATAGCATTCAGTTAATAAGGGCCCCAGAGGATCCAAAGGATTTTAGTTCTGAGATGAAGATTTTGTAGGCAGTAGTAGCCCTTTAAGGGATCTGGGAAAATTGAGGGTGAGGAGGGGGAATGCATTTAATCCCTTCATTGAGTACATGGGAGAATTATACAGCATACAGGCATTGCTGATGCTCAGCATCACGTCCTAAGATTGAATATAACTTTGTTCCCAGTCTAGAATTTACCCACCAAACAGAGAGATTGAAAGGTGACATTAATTACACATCTGTCCAGCACGTAGCGATACTTGGATGTCGGGTGTCATATAAATGCAAAATGTTGCTATTCTACAGGGTGGTTTCTATACATGTGCAGATTAAACAATGGCTTTGTGCAAGACGAAATCTGCAGTGCTGCTGATGAAAGGAATTAATTGTATGGATGCAATATTATGGACAGTGTGGTTTTACTGAGCTAAAAGAGGAGGACAGTGATTCATGGCTGCACCCATGCTCTCCGTCATGAAATATAAATTAAAAATAATTGTATTATGGTAGGCTACCTGTATTGTTACATTCATAATGGATATCACACATCCGTCCTTGCTCGGCGTTGCAGGCAAGGCATGTTAGAGAAACTATGGCAGTATTTTTCTTTTAGGTGTAACAATCTGTCAGTATCAAATTCTCTTAGTCAGTAGGGAGCATATAGTGTTGATTTACTGAAAATCTGGGATTATGTCTGCTCTGTGGTGAGCGTAGATTTAAGAGGGGAGAGGTAAGGGGTCTCCAAAAGGTGAAGAAAACCACAAATGAAACCTAGCAAGGAAAAAATAGCTTGACAGTTAAGATGCAGTACAGTCATCGTCAAGTCTTGTTGAAGGAAACCCCTTGTATACAGGCAGGCTCTGAGCACTGCATATTGTACCTTAAACAACCCACTCCGTTACCCAATTCATGCCGCCGAACTGTAAATGTTGAAATGAAACTGTGGTTCTTCAGCCTTAAAAGAAAAAACCTTACTATCATTGTGGTCCAGTGCACACATGGCTTTTGGTGATGCACTGGGATTTTGGACGCTCGCACTGGGGGGCAAAACACAACAGGACATCATTTCCCTTCTCTTTCATTCTTTTTACAACAAATCGGGTTAAACAAAGAGCGGGTGACAGGCAGGTTCAGCAAGACAGGCTCTGTGGATGCCAGGGAAGCGTCAATGCGACCCCCTGTGTCGCTCTGCGTGCTGCTGGTTTGCATGGACCCTCCTTGGCACAGCACCTTCCTTGAATGGAAGGCATGAGGAGCTCACCTGAGGCTTAGCACTGTCCTGGATAAGGCCAGAAAGATTGTGGGTTCTAATTCTGGCCACTTCGTTAAGGACTAAAAGTTGTAGCCAGCCGAGGAGTAAAGGTGCCACAGTTACAGTCCTGCCCTAGTGGAACGGTGCCTCCTCCACCACAAAATACAGTCTGGCACTAATTGGTGTCTTTAATAGCAGTCTCAGCAGAGAGCCTGGGAAGGCTTACCTTCATCCTTGTTCTGGGCCTTCCACGCCAGCTGGGGACACTTTCATTGCTGCTGCCCGCGTTGCAATTGTTCTGGGTATAGGCAAAGGATTTCCAACTCCGGGCTGCCAATCTGTCACCCTTCAATAGCCACAAAGTCACAGCAAAATTCATTAAAAAAACCCCAAATATCACATTAGTAGCCACAGCACAAGCAAAATATAAGCAATTAAGAAACCACCCAGCAAACACTTAATGTACTGAGCATCCAGCATGCACATTTCACTTCATTTCGACAGACAAAGAGGGGTGATTCATTTGTGGAGAAGAGAAGAAAAGTAACCCCAAACCCTGTAACTCTGCTCTCCGCTATCAAACACTACAAAACTTCATGGGATTTATTATATTTCAAAAAAAAAAAAAAAAAAAAAAAAAGAAAAGGCTGCTTTCCCTTTAAAAAGAGAGGAGCTACTTGGTCTGATGCTGCTCCCTTTATCAGCCATGAAGTTCCCAGCAAGGTGCTGTTAGTGCCTGATTAAACCTCATACCAATCTCTGTCCCCCATGGTAACCCAGAAGACATCCACTGAGAGTGGCAGCTCTTATTCATTTTAATTGCCAAGGATCTCTCTGTGATGGCCAGTTTTCTTGTCTCTCAAGGACTCGAATGGAAATCCATCTGATTACACGAACAATCCGGGTGCTCTGACAGATCTGAAATATGAATATGGAGATGACATTGTGCTCTGCACTGACTCCTGAAACCCCAATAGTAAATTATTATCTGCCACTAAAACAATTTCAGGGCACAGTACAATTCACATAAAAGCCCATTTTTTGTAATGGAACACAAATTATTAATAAATCAGTCCAGAGGGGGGAAAAAGGAAGAAGAGATTTCATCACTTGGTGTTTTCACAGAACATCACAAACACAAATACACACACACCTATATGTATGCATGCACCCCTTTCTGCTGTGCATCTTTTTGTACAGCTTCAAGTGGAGATGATATGCAGAATATAAACAGGTCCCCTGGGGCTACCACAGTGTTCCTGAAATTAGCCTTGTGTCCTCTTGCTGTAAACTTCACCTCCAAAGCAATACGGTATGAGAAATACAAAGTCCTAGGTGAAAATATGCAGGAAAACTGTCAACATAAGGGAGATGTCCCATCCCTCCGGTGAAATGACCTCCAGCTTATGTGGATCACAGAATCACACAATCACCTAGGTTGGAAGGGACCTTTTAAGATCATCTAGTCCAACCAATAAAAAAAAAAAAAGACAACCTCCACACACACAAACAAAAAAAAAAACCCACACAAACCCCACAACACACCCAAAACAACACCAATCCACTACTAATCCATATCCCTGAGCACCATGTCAACTCATCTCTTGAATACCTCCAGGGATGGTGCCTCAACCACCTCCCTGGGCAGCCCATTCCAATGCCTGACAACCCTTTCTGGGAAGAAATATTTCCTAATATCTAAATTATCCTATCTATTTTGTTTATTGTCTAAACAAAACTTGCAACCCTCATGATCCCAAAAAGAACAGCTCATCTTGGTCCATCATCTCCCTGCTACATGCTTTCTGGTGGCAGGGGACCCTCTCAAGGAGGCTAGCCTTGCTGGATGTGGCCAGAGCACCCACTATGAATCCAGACTAACCGAGAAAGGGACCAACTGCCTGTATAAGATTCTGTGAGAGAGGATATAGCCCAAAACAGTGAGTTTTAGAGAACCTAGACCAGAACAACAAGCCTTGTGCCAAACCCAGAAGAGCAGTGTTTGTCTGTAGGCTAGGAGAGGGGTGGAGGGTAGGAAGGAAGTCTGCTCAAATAAGCTGTAATAGCCCAGGGCATCTCCTGAACACCCTGGCACCTCACACCAGCCTGTACAAACACCGAGCCGTTGGGGATGGATTGCAATCAGCGCAGGCAGCTCAGCAACAACATCCCAGCCCAGCCCGCGCGCGTTGCTCTGCAATGTGCTGACATGGGAGAGGAAGAGGAGGAGGAGGAGGCCACACAGGCACCTGGACACAGCAAACATCCGCTGGCAGAAAGGGAGGCCAGCAAGGGTACTGGGACCGGGGCTCGCCAGCAGCTCCAGGCAGCTGACAAAGCAGTGCGGTGACATATTAACATGCGCAGGGCAGGCGGCCGCATTATTATTACTACATATTTCTGCTAAAGCAATGCCTGAGGCTTCAGAGGGCCGGCTAGCCAGCCAGCTGAACATACACTGCAGAAACCACGTCCACGGGGCTTTAGGTCCTCTTGAAAGCCATGGAAAGAGCAGAGGAAATATAATGCGCATAGAGAAGGACGAGGGGTTTTAGTTGGGTTTAGCACTGCCTCAGAGGTCAGGAAATGTGGGTTGTAACCCTGGCTTTCTCCCCAGCCTGGTGGATGACCTTTAGTCCCCCGGGTGTTTCCCGTCTGCAAAATGTGAAACTTCCATATGTTTGGCTTTCCCTGGCTGTGGCATCAGTTTCCAACTGGAAAGTTTGCCTGGGCAGAGAAAAAAAAAAAAAAAAAAGCAAAAAAAAGACACTGGACTTTTGTCAAAAACTTCTGGACATCTGGAGGTCAGGCCTTCACAGCGAGGACATGGCCAGTGGACATGCATGGAAAACACAGAGGTACAAATATTCTCCCAAAAGCATCCATCTCCCTATACTTTCTTCGAATGGCACATAAGCACCTTATTTTGTTTCAAAAGTCCCCGAGCCCTAGTAAAATGAGGATAATGATGCCATTTTTGTGAAGCATTTGGAGATCTGCTGCTGCTAAGTGGGAGACAACAGGCTGGCGTCATTCATCAGGTATGCATTTCAAGCACTGTAATTAAAGCAATAATAATAATAATAATAATAACCCTCCTTCAGCCTTAACTTTCTGTCCTCTTACCTCTTACCTTCCTCTCCTGGAGGCATTAGGCTAGACAGCTGTTCCAAAGTGGGATCTGAAGAAGGCTTTTGACCGCAGTAAATCAGGGCGAGGATGATGTTCCTTGATTAGAGTTCAGAGGCAACATTACAGCCCAAAGGGTTCAAACATTGGGCTACCATGTTTGCAAACAACACAGCTATCTAACACTTCCAATTTAGTCTGGCTTTTTGCATTTATTATCAGCATGCAGTACAACTGGTAATTAGTTTGGTGATCCTCGGAGCCAGTGCCTGTTATCAGAGTTTTCTTTTACAAAAAAAAGAGATAAATGTGCAGTAGTTCTTGAGACACACTGATGTACATACATCCAGCTGTGTTTCCTCTGCACAGAAAGGATCCCCCCCAAAGGAAGAATTTTTGAGCGTGGGATTTCAGAGCAGCCAGAAGATACAGAGTCTAGGGCTGAGGCAGAGACATACACATGCCTTCTGCACCCAACAGCTTTGGCATCCCATTTTCCTGCAGCATTTGCTAAGGAACCAGCAGGTTTGGGCACGGGACCTGCAGAAACCTTTTTTCGCTATTAGATAATGTTGGTAATATCTGAGAAGAAAGAAGTCTGAACCACTATCACATTTGTTTCCCTAAAGGGAAGAAATAATCTGATCAGTTACTTGTAATTTATTCTTCAAATGCAAAGGAACCAGAAAGGGAGGAAATATAGCTTTTGTAACTGAAGAAAAGACTAAAGTAAGTAGAGTTCACAACCTCCAGAATGTATTTAAGTGGCTTAAATGCCTCAGATTTCCATTAACTAGTGAATAAGTGTTTTTTTCTTGGAGTATAAGACTGACATTTTTGTAGGCCAGTGAACCAGTCAATTGAAAGCTAAAACATACATGTTAGGAATCATGCTCCAAAGGACTCTTTCAGAGACATTAGGGTAGGACTCAGTGAATTTCAGTTTTTCCATTATTTCACCCATACATGAGATGGTTACCCTGAGTGCTTGCAACTGATTGCGCTGTAGCTGTTCAGCACAGGCTGGAGGGTGATTGTGGACATTAAATCCCTCCCATCTCCACAGCGCTGTTTAGTGATCTGCATAAAGCTGGTTGGTAGTTTGGGCCAAATTTCAAATTTGACAAGTGTCCAAAACACAAAAACTGGATTCACCTAAGCTTAGTCTTAGTTAAGTATATGCCTCTTTGCTTTACTGAATAGGAACCAAAATTGTCACATATTTGCCATTTGTGTTTAGCTCAGCACTACCAATTGAGGTTAAAGACTGCATGAGACACCAAAAAAGAATAACTTTGTTAGATGCTATCTCTCTAAAACACAGTTGCAGGGTTTCAGAAGGAAGGGACAAAGCTTTTATTATTGCTACAAATGGTGTGCTTGTTTCGTGTGTATTTAGCAGACTTCATGTGCTAATGTATCAAACAAGCATCTTTGAGGATTCAATTTATTTTTTTTTAATGGAGTGAGAAGTCTAGAAACATTTATCTGCTTCCAGGATGATAAAATGTGTGCCTGCCTTCCTTCCTTCCTTCCTTCCTTCCTTCCTTCCTTCCTTCCTTCCCCTATGAAAATACAAAGTGAATTTGTCCAGGGAAAGGCACAGCAAGAGATTTTAATATGAACCCATCTCCAGTAACATGAATCCCTGGAGCAATGAGATGAATTTGAGAAAGGGACTATTTAGGCTGAATATCAGGAAAATGTTCCTAATGGCTTGGACTGCTTGAGCAGTGGAATTGTCTTCCAGGCAAGCGATGGAAACACCAACATTTGACTCACTTGAAATTGGACTGGACAGCTTGCTGGCAAGTGTACTGGAGGGAGAGATCCTGCTCTGGAAAGGGAATGTTCTCTTGGACACTGGAGGTCTGTGACTCTGTTAAACCTTCCAAAGTGAAGAATGTAAGGAAAGAAAATATTAGGAATCGCCCAGGGACACAGCTAATCCTACAGACATAACACTTGCGCTGACTTCAGTAGAAGTTACACACGCGTAAGGGATACACGTTGGGCCCCGAGAGGGAAGAGGACATTGTCAGCCCAGACCTGGCCATGGCAGATGCCTGCTGCTCACCACCCTGTGCCTGGGCAGCCGGGCAGAGGGACGGAGGGAGAAGGGAGAAATGCTCCCCACCTCTCACTGCCAGGGAACATGAGAGCGCTTGTTGGATCAAACAGCCCGGAAGACACGAAACCCAAGCCCCCAGCTACCTCTCTCCGTGCATGCCAAAGTATCCCTTCTCCTCTCTGTCCTGGCACAACATCACTGAATGCATCTCCTGTGTCTGTCTCTGCTCCCCCTCCCGATCCCCTCGCAGTGCATTGGTGTCACAGAAGGACGTGGTATTTTGAAGCCCTGAACTGCCCTGCTCCGAACAAAACCATGGGTGTCTACCAGGGAGAGGGCTGCCCCACTGTTCCCCCCCTTCAGCTTCTTCAGTCAGGTGTTTTCAGTGGGGCAACCCTATTGTAGCTGAGAGCAGAATGAGATCTCAATTGTTGTTTTAACTGAGCCCCGTCTCCTTTTTTCCTCTCTCCACATATGGATGTAATATATATTCACAAGCTTTTCCTTTTTTTTTTTTTTCCCCTACATTTTTTTTCTTTATTTTCTTCATTTCCAGTCACGGAGCTTTTCTGGACAAAACAATTATGATCCGAACGTCCTGAGAATCAGTCTCCAATGAGGCACTTTTCCTGAACATGTACAGACAAAGGAAATGATTTCCTTACTGAAAGAAATGACTTCAAAGCACCCAGACCAGACCCCGCTCCAGCTCAGGTTTCCTTTCTGTGCAGCAGCTTGGACAACAGCTCTCACAGAGAGCCCTGCTCCTTGTGCCTGGTTTGAATTTAAGCAGATGCTGGGTGCAGGGTAGCGGGGACTCACAAACCAGCCCAGCCATCTCTTTCCCCTTTCCCTCTGCCTTCCCCACACACCTCATTCTTCCTCCCACATGCTCAGCCATCAGTGAAGTTCTTGGTTATGCCTCTCTGATGCTCAGCGCCCTGGGCAGTGCTGTTTATAAGCCATTTCGGCACGGCTATGTTGATCTGACACATCTTCTTTCCTAAAACTCAGCCCGAGTCAAAAACTCTCCCTCGTTAGTCATGATCTTCCTATCGCCATCCCTTGTGAAGGTGAGGTGGAGGGCAACAGTACTCGTGAGGATGAAATGGATTGAGAATGATTTTGCATGACAACTGCTGGGGATCCAATATCTTTCTGTTGGTGTTGCTTACAGAAACAATAATGCCTGGAAATCATCCAATACCTGTGTGTTGGCCCATCTTCAACACATGCCAAATTCTTTTCTTGTGGGACAGCCTGGGAACAGCCCACATATACTTATGTGTGATCTCCTAGTCAAACTGCGATCTATTTTTGCCAGTCTCCTGAGCATAGTCCCTCTTTTAACATCCTGAATGTCATCTTGAACTAGTAAGAGGCTGACCACTCCAAGAAGGGTCAGATGGCACTGCCTCTGCATGCCTTTCTTTCTCTCTGTGCAGAATGCAGGGCATGGACATCAGACCAGGACCTCACTGGCCATGTGTCAAGAGGAGCATGGGGCTCATTGCTATAGTAGAAGTAGGGCTAGGTACTACAGCATGGACCACTTGCTCATGGGAGAGGAGACGTTATGTCCAAACAGATACATTGTACCTACAGCACCTCTGTCCTTCACCAAGATAACACTCTATGCTGTTTTTTCCTTCCGTGGATTTGGCTTTGTGGAACAACTCACATTTACTTTCCCTGTAGAGAAGTACTGTACAGCACTGCTGTGACTACTGAACTGTACGGAGGACTCCTCCCACTGACACATAACCTGCCATCAGCAATGTCCAGGGTACAGTGAAAGAGGAGAATAAAATCTGCCCCTTTCCTCAAATGGCCTCTACTTATTGGCAAAGTTTGGTTTAACAGTATTCAAAGAAAGAATTTGGGACACTGATGAGCTCCATCATTAGCCTCATTTTGCTTTTACTACTAAAACTTCTCCAATTTGGTCCCATGACTACCTCCTCTGACCTAGTTAAACACCACTCAACTAGGGTGTGTGCGTCGTTTTACAACTCAGAGTTTAGGACAGATCCCACAGTCCCCCCTGGCCAGGGCTATACTGGCAGTAGTCTGGTTTGAACCTTCAGACCACACATGGAGCTTGAAAAACAGCTAAGCATCGACATGGTGTTCTACCTGTCCGTGCTGAGGAGCTGTATGCCATCTCATGGAACTCAGCATTCCCCAGAGGTCTGCACTCACACTCAGGTCAGCAGGTCACTGCGTCCCTGCTCTCCCTCCCTGCATGACCAAGCCCAGACTCAGATGCCTCCTACCAGCTCCATACCTCCAGCCCTGCCCCTGTTCCCAGAGATCTGCTTTATCCTCCTGAGTAAGACAATATAGAGAAGAGCAAGTTACTGCTTCAGTGCAAAAGCCCCATTTAAAGGAAGCCCTCCAACTCTTCCTGAAGATCCCTAACAGGGTGGCCCACACTCTACCACTTACTCCTCTTTCTGGTTCTTTTTGACTGTGCTTCCCCCAAATCCTGAAAACACCCCTGGAAAAACACACGGAGGAGCTGCCCCAGCCTCACATTATGCCACTGTTTGGCTCTCCATGCAGGATCCCAGTTGACAGGTAGGTGAAATTCAAGGTTGTGGTCACTACAGACAAAGGCCAGGAAATTTAAGAACAGCCTCGCTACCTCCAATCTGCTGTATGAACTATTCTTAGCTGGAAGTTGGAGCCGAATGCTCACTGGGCACTCCAGGTTCACACCTCTGGAATACGCCCCTGACAGAAATATGCTTCAGCGTGAACTTGGCCGTATTTAGAAGGAGCTGCAAGATGCACCTCTTTGCCCAGACCTTTCCATCTGTTTAAACTGCGAAATCCTGGGTTCCTCACTGTCTGGTCAGATTAAAAACTGCTGGCAGTGGGGGAGCATGACAGTTCGTTTCTCTTACTTGGAATGATAATTACTCAACGTAATCCCCATAAAACGAACTCATAATCTACAATGATGAGTGTGTGCTAAGTGCTCATAATAACTGAAATAAATAAGAAGAGGTTATTAATAATAAAGCATGGTCTGGATTACAGCATTCGACAACACACAAAACAACAGAACTAGAGTTGATAAAGGAAAGCAGATTGTAGCCTTCCATACCCTGGAGGCATGATGCTGTAGGGCTGGAGATACTCTCCTCATTTTGAACAGAATCACCAGTACGCAGCAGTGATTTAATTATAACTTGTGCATTGCCTGGGAAGAAAGAGGTGAGATAAAGACAGGTTATGGTAGATGTAGAACTCTCTGAGTGTCCATGAACTGGTCAGCTATACCTCGGTGGCTGCTTTACAGCCCACTTGCTCATCAAAGAGGGACCTCACACAACCAAGGGACCTACCATGTACTGCTAGGAGAGTTCTTTCCATACCTGTGCTGCACCATTTTGGTCTTGGCCATTTTAGTAGTTGCCAAGCAGACCTGGGTGTTCTGCACTATAAACTTCTCTGCCTTCTGTGATTCACTAGGGCCGGCATCTGGGCTCTCAGGAAAAGATCTTTGTCCTCCAGACTAGTGGCTCTTCCCAGACACTGAACTAAGTTTTGTTCATGGACAAGATAGATATGGCAAGTGTACAAAAACACTAATGAAGCTTGTGTGTCCTTCCCCAACTGAATTCCCAGTGACAACTTTCTCAGACCATGCCAAGAGCAGCTGAGTGCTTATACCAAGAAGACACAGGACTGGACACTCCTGTGGGATCCAGAGGAAGCTAACACAGCCAGTTTTGCTAGTACAGCTCACTGGGAACTGGATCGATGCTCCTGAGGTACCGTATAGAACTGAAATTTGAAGTTCTTGTGAAAATTAAGAGGAAGTGTCTACATTCATACAGTTTTTATGTGAGGGATTGGAATACATGGCAAAGTTCAACTATCACTTTCCTGTTTATATTCACGGTATGCTGTTTTTCTAGGCTCAGCCCTGGTTTTGCTGATGAGCTAAAATGTAACCTCCTTAAACCCCAGTGGAGCAGCATTTAGTAAGTTCTGCTTCTTTTAAATAATATTTTAGCCAAGAGATTAACTCCTATTTGCACATACAGCTTACCTGAAAGGAAGATTGGGTGAGCAAAGATACCTGAAGGGAGAGGACATATTTGCATCCTGCTGAGATGGGGGGAAATTTCTGCTGGCTGCAGTGGGAGGTGGATCAGGTCCAGTCCCCAAACTCGTGTAAAAGAATTTATGTGAGGGCATTTTTCAATTAATTCCTGCTCATAGGAGGAGGAAAGGCCAAAACCACTGGGTCTGTGAGGCCACTGCCTACAAGGAGGGCTGTGTGCAGCTTTGCAGCTCCCCTGGGGGTGCTCCAAGCATCGCTGTGCCTCAGGCACACCCTCCCCGCCTTCAAAAGCACGGAAAGCATGTTTGTTTGGACGCCCCCTGAAAGGATGTCCCCTGCGTGCCCACTCACATGCTGGTAGGCTCTTGTAGACCTGCAGTGGGGTGCTATCCTTTCCTCAACAGCACTCTGGATTGCACACCCCAGAGAAGACATTGCTCCTACAGAGAATCTGTAAAGACTTGTGACTTCTCTGTGTGCAGGGGTCTCAGGGGTCCTTAAGGGAACTGGGGTGCAAGGGGTCTTGCCCTCACTCTTGAGAAACCTCACAGGACTGGGCTCTGTCTAGCCCAAACATAGGACTTAAATTCTTCCCCCAAAAAAAGCAGTATCATGAGCATATGGTTAATGACTCATCCCAAGTGGAAAAACAGCGTTTGTTATATTTTATGAAAATTTTATACATCTAAGGTATTGTACATCTGTTGCTATTTAGGCTGACATGTATGTAGAGATTGGCAGAACAAGTTCTCTGTAGGGATGACTGAACTCCAAACCAAACCACAGAACTTTCAAACACTCAGGCTGCTTCTTGAAGGGGAATGAAGGGAAAAAAAAAAAAGAAAAAGGATGTTTTTCTGCTCTGTTGAAATGCTGCCTGACTGAGCAATATGCAAGGGAGACGCTCTTCAGTTCTGTCTAATCTGCAGTAGAAGAGGGTCTTATTTATGGAGAGGAGCCTTCCCTCATCATGCTGCAAATCACAAGCAAAAGCTCGTTACTGTGCCAAACTTTTCTCCCATGTTGCCTCCATCCAAGGCTCAGGAAAGGGTCAGAAAGTTCTGCACCTTGTCCAACTCTTGCACCTCCTCTCTGAATCCTTCTGAAATCTTCCCTCAGACTTGTTCCTGTCTCCCTCCTCTCTGGCAGCAAACCTTTCTCATGGTGAGGTTTAAGGTTCTTCTTGGGTTGCTCGTTCATCTTTCTGGCAACAGCATCTGGGTGGCAAGAAAGTGGGAAACCCTACTGGTTGGTCTGGAAGTCTTCTGGGGTCTCCTGGGAGGTGCTGAATAAATGGACTTCTATGGAAAGTCATGTTTTCCGCTCTGCATCTGTGAGTGTTTCTAAGGACTCTGGTGCAAAATTCCCCATGGTGGAGGACTAAGTGGTGAGAACAACTGAGGACATGCCTGTACAGTCCAACTCATTCCTCTGCATAGAGGATGAAACAAGCTGTAAAGAACTGCTTTCTCAAACATCTCTTATTTATTAGCCGTGTCAGCCCAACCCTGCCAGGATAATTACTTTGGGCACAAATGCTATCCTGTGCCCAGCTCCCAAGCTGGCACAGTCCGTGTCTGCTCAGGGATCCTTCAGCTGTGACCTGTTTCTATTCTAAGCCCCCAGAGCACAGGGACTGGAAAATAAAGTCGACTACCAGCCATGTTGTGAGGCTCTCTGCTGTCTGGCTACATATTTCTGGGACAGATTAGCATAAGAAAGACCACACTGGGTCAGACCAAACCCAGTATCCTGTTTCTGCCAGTAGCTAAAAGCAGAAGCCCACAAAACTGTATAACATGATACCTCCACCAAGTCCTCTCCTGGCATTAGTGGCACAGGACTTCCTGGACCAGGTGTGCTTTCTACAAATTTATTCATTTTCAGTGCATTCGTCTGACATGAAATTGCACAGTCTCTCCAGGAAACCATGTGAACTTCTCACATCTGCCACATCTTGCAGCAAGAAGCTCTAAAACTCTTCATTTTCTTGTTTTGAACCTACTTTCTGCTCGTTTCATTTGATGCCTCCAACTTAATGCTGACGAGAAGGATCAATTCATGTTCAGATATCAGTCTGGGCCCAGAATGCCTATATGACAACAGGGTGATTGACGATGAGAGAGCATTGTTGGTTGGAAGTGATAGTTAAGACCAGCCATTGACTGACAATTTTCCAAACACATCAGTGGTTTTGTTTGGTGCAGTTTGGATGGCAAGATCAGTAGGTGAGCTCTGGTGGTTAATTCATTCACAGCACATTTAAGCCATTGATGTGAAAAGGACAGACCAGTAAGAATGCATTTAGAATGACCGTGCTAGCAGGAGTGGGGAGGTCCTTTGGAGGAGGAGAAGAGGGGAAAGAGGGGAGCAGGGTTGACTTCCTGGCAGGAGCCAACATGAAGGCTCAACAGGAGCAGCTGAGGTGTCTCAGTTTCTGGAAATAAGGAGCAGGGAGGCCACCAAGCTGAATGAGATAATGGTGAATTCTTGGTGAATGAGAAAAACAATGCTAGGAGTACTGAGAGCAAGGACAGGTACCAGATCAATCTGTGTTTAAAAGTTTTGGGTCTTACCCCAACGTGGTACCTCGTGCCTTGCTCTCTCCCAGTTCACATGGGTGTGGGGTCTGAATATCCCCAAGACAGTGGAGCCCTGTCAAGCAGACCAGGATGGGGTTGGAGACCAGTGCAGGCAACACACAGCAGTGCTGGTGTGGGAGCTCACATATCCTGCCTTCTCTGGGCCATTCCAGCCAGTGCTATGAAAACCATTGGTTTCTTGAATAGAGGAGTTTTTATAATTAACACCTAGAATTAGTGAACAGAAAGGTAATGGGGGACAGAGTGGGAAATAAGGGCAGCTTTCATTCCCTACAGATAAGTGGTGCATAGCCCTGCATTGTGGGACACCTTTATGCTGCAGCCAGATCAGTTGCACCTACCCCTGTGTGGTGTGGACCCAAAGATCTGGGAGTCACTCAGAATAAATCGCTGCCTTCTCTCCTCTTGCTCCATGGCTTTAAACTGTGTGAGGTCAGATGAGATGTCACTGTCATAAGTTTTCTTTATGGACCTGACCAGAACCTACAGACATAAAGGCCAAGCAGATATTTGGCTGCCCTTGAGGGTCATTCTTGTCGGCAGCTTGCCTCAGCAGCAGTGCCAGAGGCTCTTGGAGATGGCAGGTGGGAATGGGTTTTGACTGACATTGTGATTTTCTTTCAGAAATGCTCAGAGAAAAAGCATCAAAACGCTGATAGCTGCCCTCAGCTACCCACACTGTATAGTGAAGGAGCAAGTATTGCAGCAGCTCAGAAATACTCTTATTTCTGGACTGCCCCAGTTCTGCTGGTGCTTGCACTGGCTCCAAGCTTGAGACAACCGAGTGTTGCACAGTTTCTTGACTTCAACCCAAAAGAATGTCACCTTACTTTTTCTGAAAGTTCTTCCTTCATTTTTTATCAAAAAACTTTTAAAGCTTTTTTGTTGTTGTTTTTGTTTTTTCTGAAATGAGTGCTTTAGTGCTCTTTGTAGTAGCATATATCCATGGTGTTGATCTATCACTACAATAATAACATCGTTTCTATACGGAAATAGCTTTGCCTGAAGCTTTCTGGCTAACAAAGCAAGCAGAATAACTTTGCCGTCTCCACCCAGTCCACAGTAGACATACAACAGTGTTATGCAATTTGACATGGCTGGCAGTTCCACCAGCAAAGGCAAAAGCTAGTGAGATCTTTCTGTTACTGTTGCTGGAGATTATAACACGGTAGGTACCAACAATATAGTGTAAAGCCAAATTTCTGCTTAAACACATTGTGGATATACTTCTCAGTTACCGGCTATTTGATATCTCTTGTAAAAGCCCCTCATTTATCCTTCATCTCAGACAGACTCTCTCCCAAATGTCAGTTTGGCATGATATCTGAAACGAAGAACACCCATCCCTGAAGACCAGTGGTTTTATAGGCTTGAATACATTTTAAAATATAACAAATTATCTTTCTTCCTAGGCTTAACAGCAGGTATGGTCTACTAAATCCTTTTAAGTAATCAGTTGTGCTTCAGAATCTGAGAAGCATTTGACAAGAAAGTTTCTTCTTATTAACCCTTTGGATACAATCAGGTTTGCCTGTTGCCTCTCAAAGTGGTTTGTAGGAAACCAAACAACATTATGAAAAAAATAAACAGAGTAGACACAAATCCGTATCAGCAGTATTGCTGTTGTTACCTTTGGTGAATGCTTCACTGTATAGAATTGTTAGACAATTCAAATTACTACTGAAGTATTTTAGTACTATGCCTTTGCATCTGAAACTGATAAAAATCTTGAGTGGAGCGGTTCAAGAATGCATTCACATGAACAAAATAATGGAAAATATATTTAGCATTCACATGAATAATGTAACTCCCTTCTTGGAAGGATTATGAAAGTGTAATTTCTGCATTTCTTTGACTAAAATTTGGCTTTAGTGAAGCTAATGGCTAATCTCTGTCTTGGCCTTCAGCAATATAAAAAGAGATAACAATACCTATTTTTCTATATTAGATTAAACATTGAAGTCTATTTGGAGTGGACAAAAGGGTGGCAATATATTGTCTAATTTAGAAAGTGATTAAAAATTAAAAAGTGCATCTATAGATCATCAGAATAGTGAGGCATGTCATTAAAGGCAAGCATGTGAGTAAACTGATCTGTGCTACCACGGCCTAAAAGAAATTTCAGTCATCTAGGACATGGAGATGCTAATTATCCTACAAAGGGAAATTATCTTTCCTGTAACGTTGGGGTAGAATATTAGTGTTATCCACTGTAGCACATAAATGTCCCTGGTTACACTAGGTCTGTGGTAGGTGCTTAAGACTTTGTAACCTTGTCTTTTTCTAGCCAATGTTCTCCATAAGAGTGATTCTGGTATCAGAAGCAGTGTTCATACTGCCTCACCTAAAACGCCAATGGAAATTTTCCTAAAATTTTATTTTCTCCTCACCTATGCTTTGCTTTTTGTTTCACTCTAAGGGTAAATGTGATTATTGAATTATGTGAATTTGCTGGAACAGTGTACAAAACAAAGTGGTGGTATGCTCCATGATTAAATCTGTGGGGTCTATGAAGTCATTTTACCAACTGTAACCACTGCAAGTGTCCATTTCCATTACTTTCTCACCTTGGGTTCTTCTCAAGGAGAGGAAGCAATCTACCAAGCAAGCTTTCCTGAAATGTACCCAATTAATAGTTGGGTGGGTGATTCCAAGATGGGATTTCAAGGGCATTTATAATGCAATTGCAGCTGATAATGTTCCTGGCTATCATGGGATCATTCCAGTTGCTAAGGGTGCCAGCAGGCAGCTATTAGGTGCTCCCAAAGCTGTCTCATCTTCACATTGAACCAGCCCCAGTCTTGAAGCAAGTGGTCCAGCCCCAACTGTCTGGTGGCCTCCACTGAACTCAATCCAGTTCACCATCTACTGGGGGGCTGAAAAACTGAGCACAGTTTTTCAGTTGTGGTCCAAAAAGTGCCAAGTAAAAGGACATAATCACTTCTATCGACATCCTTACTTTACTCCTGTAAGCACAGCCCACGATGTTGTTTGCTTTCCTTGCTGCCAGGGTGCACTGCAGATTCATTCTTAGCCTGAAGTCCACCAGGACCCCTGGGTCCTTTTTTCCAGAGCTGCTCCCTGGGCAGTAAATCCCTAGCCTCCTTTGCTGTCCTGCATATGTCTGTGGTGGTCTGAAAACTGATTTTATTAACTAGCTTGAGCTGGCTTGGCTTTGGATTCTCTGGACTTGATGTAACATCCAGCAAAAATACCCAAAGAAAATTTCATCTACTCTAATGGGATATTTTGTACCATCAGATGAAAACAGGAACCAGCCGGGATTGGGACCAAGTCTAGTGAAGATATATTTCTAATGGCAGAACCCTTTATCACTCTCGACATTTTCTGAAAATTATTGCAATCCAGCCTGAATATGAATCAGCGGTCATTAAATCTTGCATTGTGAGTACAGGAGGCCAGATGATACATTTTGCCAAGGTCTCTCCAGTACTTGCTGGAATGCGATGGCTCTGTAGGCTCTTTTGAGTGATGCATGTCGTATACTGCACATAAAAAAATGTACAAGCACTCCGCGTGATCATACCAGGCCTCTGAAGATTTCTTTGGCTCTTCAGTTGCTTAGCTCAGATCCATAAGTGGGACACAGCGCCTCGTTCTTCAGCTTGCATGGAAATGCTGACTTGTTTAATTTAAGAATTATTGGTGGGATTTTCAGAAGGGCCTTAAGTGACTTATGAACATAAGCCCCATTGAAAGTCGAATCCTACTTTCCATAAATATCGACCATATTTCTTCTGGTAAAATGTTTCTGGCTCAAGGGCCTCCTGCCAAAAACAACCTGTCTCCATTTCTAGACAACTTCACCCTGCATTTTTGATATGTGCAACGTCCCCACGGAGCACAGCGTTGCAGGCCAGGAAATGAGCATGGAACAAAAGAAGCGCAGGAAGCTCTGCCGGCTGCGTATCCGACCTGGGAGACAAGACACTGTGTGGCAGTGGCTGGGGCAGCGAGGGCTGCAGCCTTCCCAGGATTCCAGCCAGGAAATTGCACAAAGTCCAAAGCGAGAGCCCCCCATCTTTTTTTCTTTCTTTTTTTCTTTTTCCACACTGACAGATGTCCCTATCACTCTAGGGAAAAATGACAGAGGTGACAAAAAATGTCAGTCAGCGGTTATGGCCATTTCTCTAACTGGTTTCCACTGTCTGTTGCCCAGAAAATAGGTTACCTGCTGGGGCACAGGCTGTGGGCAGTAAGAGACTGGGGAAAATGGAGCCTGCAGCTGGAAAACACAAGAGGAGAGGAGAAATCCTATGTCCCTCTTCTTTTCCTCTTGTCCCTGCCTATTCTGGCAGTTCACTTTAACAGCTAATTCTTCCCCTTCCACACATGGCGTATTGACCATTTCACTGACCACTACCAGACCATTTCCAGAGTGATTTCAATGCCCAGACCAAATACCTGATCATTCAGGTTCTTTTATCGCAAGCAGAAATTCAGGACTAGCAGGATGAGGTGAGATTTCTAAAGGGAAAGTGTTACTGCATCATCAGCTGGAAAAAGCAAGTATTTGCCAATGTCCTTCTGCGTTTCAGATCTCATCAGTATGGGAATTTCAGCATCATCTTAACTGGCTTCCCAAGCCTCGGGCAGGGAGGCATTTGCTGAAGTGTTGCAGTACTTCCCATCTTTAAAATGCATAGGTATCATTTCTGAAGCACCTTTACTGGTACCTCAGTTTGGATTCCTCCAATACTGAGAGACTCCAAATGGCTGGTTGCTTTTAAAAAATATACATTCACACCCTGAAATGTACGTATAGCAATAGCGAGGCTTTGGACCAATAGCAAAGAAAGCAAATAGGAAAACTACTGTCACAGTGTGTAAACATGACATTCAGAGAGAGACTGACTAAAAAGGGTTTTCTTTTTGGGGACAGTGTTGGCTATCTAGGGTTGTGAATACAGTAAATCTCAGCCTGGCTACAAGCTCTGGCCTTCTTATCATCCATATTGAGGTTCTGGCTGGAGAATGTCACAGCTGCCTCTGGCCTGGTCATCCAAGTCCCCTTACAGCAGAAATAAGGTTGTAAGATTGAGGAAGGGAAGAGAAGATGACCCCCCCAGTATTACCCAAAGGCCAAGTCTGGGACTTCCAACCCAGAAGCTCACTTTTGCCTCTGGTTCTATGGAGTAGATTGACCCTATGGGGTCTGTTTCCACCTTGTTAGAAAACACCATCCAGTGGACTAGTAAATATTGTCTGAATGGCTAATTTCTAGTAAGCATAACCTCTCTTGATATGGAAGAAGGAAAGACAGACTTAAGAGAGAAATAAAGGAAAAAAAATAAATACATCTTTCATCAGTTTCTGTTTTATTTTTGGAAGAGCAGACCACTACATTTCTGGTGTACTTTCTTAACAGACACCAGGAGACTTTTTAAAGGTTATTTTTGGAGACACTATATCTCATTCTTTCCTGGAGCACTGGCCTGGTCAACGACACTAAGGAATGACTATTTCTAACAGACGAGCTCTGCTTCTCAACCTCTGTGTCCCGTGGAGCAGGCATTGTTGCTTAAAAGAAATCTATCAGGGTTTGTTTTGGGGTTCAATTTGTTTCCTTGGTTCCCCTTAGAAAGTAACCATGACAATTAGCAATATTAATCGAGCTGCACAGAGACTCAGCCAGAAACTTGGGCTCCCCTTCAGGGAGCTGCCACAGAGACCCGGATGCCAGCCGAGGTCTGTGAGGGTGGTAGCAGCAAATCCAAGGGCTGGGGGCCAGCATTGTGCTGGGGACACAAGCCTTGCCGTCGGCTCATGGCCCATAACAGCATCTTCACACATGTGTTCCTCCACACCCGACCTGGGTGCCTGTGTGCTCACATGTCCTACTGCAAGTCTGGCTCTGTACCGATCTCCAGCTGGAGACGTGTCTAATGTAAGCGAGACACACGCTTGCACGAGCAATGATGAAATCCCAGCCCTGCTGGCCAAAGCACCTCTTGTGCAGCTGCTGGCGCTGGGGAGTGCAGGAGGGGCCAAGATCTCACCTTTTTTCATCTCAGAGAGCTTTGGTCTTAAACCCATAACCCGAGGGAGGAAAGCTCAAGCTGTTCCCTCTGTGCCCTATATTTTTAATGTATAGCAGGAGATTTCAGTAAGCTATCACTTTTCCCCTCCTGCATGATTATTTTTGCAAAAGAATCTGCCTATAACAGAAATAGCAATAAACACATGCAGCTCCTCACCCGCTTTCCAAACCTGTGCTGGGGGCCAGCTCGTGAACCATTTCATCATGCTGATGAAGAGTCGAGTCACACCAGCAGCTTCCATCATCCTCGGTGGGAATGAAGCCCCTGCCTCTGCGGCGGCATTCACAGGCTGCTCCTTGATGGAAGCTGGAGGAATGGCGCACAGGTGACGCCGCCTGACTGGCAGCTGTGGAAACAGATGCTCAGTTTTATGCACTCAAGGGATGCCCATTTCCATGCCGTCATGAATAGCTTGCTATTAGTGGCTGGTGGGATGGGGACACCGTAAGCACGATGGCCAGTCGCCATCAACACCTGACTTTATTTTACTTTTCTGTAGCAGCAGCCCTTAATAGTCTAGAAAAGGTTTTTCACACTGGATGAATTATGTTTCAGGCTAGATCCACAGTCATGAAGTAGTCTACTGGTTGCCCTTGCTCACAGAATATTATATTTTGTTTGTAGCTGGCAGTCACTGAGTACATGTAAATGCTTTAGATATAAGCAAATGGCATTGGTGGCTGAATTTTAGCGAACACAAAAACACATGTGTCTTCAAGGCATTCAAGGTACTTAATTAACAGTGACTAGTTAACAGCAGTAGCTCAACTACCAACTTAAGTAAAGCAAGTGAACTCAAAAAAATTCTCAATGTTTTTTCAAGTGTTATATTGTGCCTCTTGGATATAAGTATCCTGATCCATATGCTGTTTTGCTAAGTGGTGCACAGAACGTGCACCCTGCAGCTTCTCTCTTTGTTGAGCACTTCACACACGGTCACTTCCCCTTCCATCTCTGCCTGATTGTTTGGAGAGGAGCCACATTCTCACACATGGGCCTTCCAAATTTCCCTGAAGGAAGGGCTACCTTTGGGCCAACGCAGCCTCCAGTCACAAGGTGCCATCTCACTGCACTGCAGGATGCACCTGATGCCCTAACGACCTCACTCATCCCAGACCTCAGCCTTGCAGGAGAAAGAGCAGCTCTGCCACATCCAACCCACCACCAATGGCATGAACCTGTACGTGCAGTTGTTTTCCTGATGTCACCATGCTTTATTACAGGAACACATTAGCTGACAGCCATGCCTTATATGTTCATCAGCTGACCCTAAACATCCCCCAGGTACTGTGGCTACTCTGCTACCAAAATCTGAACATTGCAAAGAATCAAAACCTTTTTTGTTCTGGCTTCTCTCTGTTTTATATTTGTCAATGCTACACATCACAGGGCAGGATGAGGAGTCTCTGTGGAGTTTTTATTACAACACAAGAACAGGGGTTTTCTTCTTTCTAGTCCAGTCTTTGAGGACACATACCCTGCAATGGATTATATCCTGATCCATCTGTGATGAATGATGTAGATCTCTTTATACAGATGTTTATACAGTGTTAGTTAATTGTAATTACTTATTTTATTTCGAAGCAGCTGCAGCATGGCAGAGATCTGCTAAATGATTACTGTTCTTCAGAGATGCTGTGAACATTGGTTTCTAAAGGATAGGTAAGACCCAGCATGAACTTGTAACAAAGAAATTTCCCTGCAAAAAGAGAAAGATGAAACCGAGTTTGCTCTTCGCAGCCCCGTTCCAACCTCCACTACTGCCTCAGACATAGATGCCCTTAGCATGACGTGGTGGGTGAGGAATTTCAGCATGAAATGTGGCACAGATGGGCCAGAGAAAGGACATTTTGCACATCCTCTTCTCCTTCAGTTCACTGCCTCATCCACCTCCCTCCTCCCTCCAGCAAATGTTATTCCCTTTAGCTTTGTTGTGTGGGTGCTGACAAAATGCAGACCTACAGCAATGTTTTTTCCTCTTGGGGAAATAGGGAAGCCTGGATTAAGCCTTCCCTGTTGATATTTGTACTGTGCTGTGTTTGTGTTTTTGGTTTTATGTAACTCACAGCTATGCAAATTCAATCACGTTTACTTCTTCTGGTCACCCACAAGCACTTCGCCATTACCAGCTCTTTGCTTGCTTACCATCTCTGTGTCACTGTCAGGTGTGTGAAGCTCATCCTTTGCTCCCTCCACATTAAAAGCACTTTGGAGGGTTTGCTTTTGCTGTTCAGATCCTTACATCTTCATCTATTCGTTGTGCTGCTGTGCTGCTTTGATATAGCCAAAGGTTTGCTTGATTATTTTATTTGATTTTAAATTTCACCTGATATTTTGATCTACTTTTCCAACATACCATCATCTGGATCAGGCTAGAAACTCTACTTCCACTTTCCTGGAATCAGAAGGGTGTGAGAATAGCAGTAGTTTGGCTAGATGAAAGGTTCACATAGCCCCATGACCCGTATGCATTGATCAATGACCAACAACTTTTGCCAGCTGCATTGTTCTGCAGCTCATGGTCCTCCTGAATGAGCTGGTACTTTCATATCCTATACTTGGTCGGTTTTTTCCATGAATTTTCCTAATGATTGTTTTTATTTAATCCATGTAGCCTTTTAACTTCCACTTCACCCTGTAGTAAGGAGTCGCACAGCATAATCACATCTTGGTGGAGAAGTACCATCTTTTGTTTGTGTCGAACCTGTTAGCATGTTGTTCCTTCACCAAGATACTGTTCGTGCTGTGTTTTATCACTCGTGCCACTGTAAGCTAAGAAAAGAAAAAAAATCCCTCTGTATTTTTTATTGTTTTGGAACAAAACATGTCAGTTTTGCAAGTAAAAATGAAGTGGCCCATAATGAATATGATGTCAAGTGTAAATCACAAATCAGAGCTGACAATTGAATGCCTGAAAATCTGATGTTGCAATTTTTCCCTTTTCTTTAAGACCTTTGAACAAATCATTGGGGGCTGGCAACATCTGAAAGTGCTTAGGTGAAAGTGGCATGAAGAGGTGTGATCAAAGCCATTTTCATAGCAGACATAAAAATCGCAGCATATCTGATTTAAAACAGGGTAAGCAAAACCTAACCTGCCTGCTGGAGAAGATTCCATTGAAACCAGTTTTAGCTATCAGGGGCTCGAGTAGTATGCTTGGGACGCTGGAGATTTGGATCTAAAGTGAACCCTCACCAACAGGCATTTAAATACGCTAGAGACTTTGAGTCTTGCAATGTTATGATGTTATGTATATGAAGAAAACTCACTTTAAATTATGCAGTCTGATGTTAGGATGAAGTTAAATTGCATACAAAATAATAATTTTCATTATCAGTTAAAAAATCACCCCGCATTTTAAAAAGATGTGCATAGGCATTGAGCAATGTAGGTTAAAAGAGAAGAAAAAAACCTCAACTTTTTAGCAAGGTACAAAATAATGTGTTTAGCTTCAGGCACTCTTTAAACTGCCTCTTTTCTAGGAAGGGAACACAGATGTGTGAGATTCCTGATTTAGTTCCAAGCCAATACTCTTAATTAACTTCAAATTGTTTAAATATATCACATCTCAGTGAAGGCAAGTAGCATCTTGACGGCACTCTGTGCTGCACTCAAGTGTCACTTGTTCCCAAGATCCACCTGCAGCACCCCAAACTACTGCAAGGGTCCTTATCACACCCCAAACTATTGTCTGGCTCCTGTTTTGCACATTACTTCACTTTTTTTGATATATAAATAAGGCCAGAAGTGTGTTTATACTGAGCAGGATGCCTAGGTCAGGAAATAGGGATATTGGTTAAAGCACCAAGAGCACATTTGGCCACCGCTTTCAAGTGACACTTGGAATGTCTGGGCAAAGGAAGCTGCTACTCAGGGAAGACATAGGGTCTCTGGAAGATGGAAACTGGTCCTAGACTGTAGGACTCAAGGATAAACAAGGAGCAGGCAAGGAGCAGGTAGGGGAGACTGGGTTTGGTTGGGCCAAGGGATTGACAAGTGGTAGACAAAAAGGAAACAGAAAGAAGTGTTTTCAATAGTTTTAAATTCACTATACATGGTCAGTTCCTCCAAGTTTTTGGTTCAGAAGTCAAAAGAGAGTTGAAAATTCCTACCTGTGGCCTTGGCTAGGGCTGTCTTCCTCAGTGCCCAGCATGGGGGGAGCTGGCGTCATCTGCCTGTGTCGATTGTGCACTGCACCGATCCCATGGGTAGTGGCACCAAAAACAGGTCTGGGGGAAATTAATAATTCTGTCTGCAGTGCAGCAAACAGTGCCTAGAGCTATCAGCTGAGCACCCAGGGTAAAGGAAAATATTAAGCTCCTGCTCAGTGTATGGTCGATATCCTCCTTGTGCACCCGCTGAGGTTGTGGTGCTGGGGAAGTGTGCATGTCAGGATATAAGTGAGAGTTCTTTGTCTTGTGCATAGGCAGTTCCAAATGAATCTTCTGATTTATTGAATTTTCAAATTGAATATTGTTATTTTGCAATGCTTATGTTTGTATGCACATGGACACATGCACATATGCATACACATATGTTTTGTATCTGTTTTTTTTTTTCCTGCATTGATTAAGATACCAATGTAACTCCAATAACTTCAGGAGAGTTGCTCAGAGCTAAAAGTGCTGTAAATGAGTAGATAATCAAGTTTACAGTGTCACTCCCCCCAGTTTCTGGGCTACAAGCAGGCAGTGTCCTGAGGAGATATCTATACTGGATGCCACACTGTGAGGAGATCCCCAACTAAGCAGCTAGAGACCAAGCTCTGGATGGCTGTGTCAGTGTGGTATGATGCTATTAATTAGTCCTGAGTTAATTATCCCTTGTGAGAGGCAGTGGTAACCTGGTTGTATGGCTGTAGGGGCCCTACGTACTGTCTCTGTGTGGGATGGTGCTGTGTCGTTATCTTGAGGATGTACCATCCCCTTCTGAGCCAAACAGATCTGCTGCACTGTGCTCCCCTGTGTCCCACAGATAGGCCATTGGATTTTGGTGGGAAGGATGGTCTGTGTTGCTCAGTAGTGACCTCTCTCATTTATTGGGGAGAGTGAGGAAGACCAGAGGGATGAAACAAAAAGGCCATGACAGAAATCTGCAGAGTGGGCCTGAGTTGCAGGGAGAAGGTGAACAGAGAAGAAACAGTGAATTTATTTGCTATCATGGGATTAAATGAAAGAGGCTCAACACAAAGAAAATAACATATTTCCTCATGCAATACGTGATTAAGAAATCCCTGTGCCAGCATTTTTTGTGTGTTGGACATTTATACAGACTCGGAAAAATTCATTAGACAAATGAAGAAAGGCACCTAAACCTGTCAAATGGCAAGACTCATATTTGGCTAAGGAGTCCTGGGGCAGCTGTCACTGGAGGCCAGGAAACTAAATCGAAGAAAAGTTGCTACACCGTTGCCCTAGTCTCACACTTTTTCCCAGTCATCTGCTCCTGGCCAGTGCTGCTGCGAGGCCACTGGCTCAGAGGGATCTTTGGTCTGTCCCAGTAGAGTGCTTCCCAAGTGTCACCATGTCGTATTCATAGAAAATCTCATGGGTGCTCTCCAAACTCAAAGGAGCCTCTTGTGGGTTAACTTAAAGTGCCTCTGTTAGAAGTGTTCAGTTAGTATACATGTCCTTGAAAGAGTCAGAGTCACCAAGACTAGGACCACAGAAAAAAATAGTAATGCAAAATCATGTGATTTTTTCATGCAGGGGTTGACCTATACTGCAGAAGAAATGCATGCCACCAACTCATGGCTTACACTGAGAACAATGATAATGTAGCCCAGAAGGGGCATAGAAAGAACAATTTATTGGATAAAGGTTTAGGCCAACCCAGACCAAATTAGGCAACTGTAGAAATACTGTCCCTATACCAGACATTGGGTATCTCACACTGAGAAAAATTTGAGCATGTATTGCCACAGATAGAGTAGCACAAGTATTTTAATCTTTAACAAAAGCTTTTGCCTAGTAACATGAAATACGACAGCAGCATCAAGCAGCATCTAACAAGTGAAGTAAGCAAAGAGTCGTGGTGCTGTATGCTGAGCAGACTGACTGATATTTGTCAGGCTACCAAAGCTCTGCTCCATCCCTACATTCAAGGCAAGCAAACAAGAAAAGGAAATTCTGGAAAGGACGATAATTAGCAGTTGCTCCTTCAGAAAAGACTTGAAGGTTTTCAAATTGGCTCCTACCTTTCTAAGCCTGACAGGAGTCAGCCCAGAGAAAGTGTGTGTATTAAATAAATAAGGGTAATAGAACAACAACATTCATATGTTCAGGCACTCCTTTAATGACCAAGTGAGCCAGGAATCTAATGAACAAACAGTTGAATGTAACCTCTGGATAACCCTTTAATCTTCTCCTCCATTCCCCTTGAAAATCTGAGGAGGGAAACACTAGAGGACAACAGACTGAAAAAGCCTGACCAAGGGAACTATTGGCACACAGCTAGGCACGGGTGTTTCTCTTGTTTGCAAATTTTAGCAATTAAGGAAGTGTTGAAAGATTCTGAAAACATGTTATCATTGAGAGAAGAGAGGCTCTTAGGGTTTAAAAGTCAGACGGTCTGTAAGGAGGGTAAAAGACTGATTGGCTTTAGCTGATAAGTGAAAAGCCAGTTCAGACTTCCCCCCCCCCCCCGCCCCTCAAATAACATCAAAAACATACGCTGTCAAATCTGAAAATCAGCGAATCATTTTTCTTCTGATGCTACAGCCTGTGAATACCAAAGCAACACGTACTGTAATAACAAGGCACTGTTGAGAGGAACTCTAAAACCCCATCTTATCCTCCAGATGTTGTAAGAGAAGTAAGAGTTTCTGAAAGAGACAGACTCCGCAGTGAGCAGAAAACACCTGAAAAAACTCTAAGGATGACTTTGTGGGCAGATATTATTATGAGAAGGACAGCAGAAGTCAAAAAAGTCAGATATTGATTAGGAACAGCTGTGAATAATGTTGAATTATTTACAAATAACCCATCAGAAGTTATCATCTAATCAAAACCATGATCTTTCATTTTACACCAAAAAATTAATTATATTGAATTAAGCCAAAAGAAAAAAGGTGTTTGGAAATAAAATATTTCAAAGGATAAATGAATCAACATGAATCTTAAATTCATCAGGAATGATGACCCAGCCACCAAGTCAAATGTGGGTTCACAAATGTAATTAAGAAAATCAAAATGGTCTTGCATCAATCATTAAACAATTAAAGCATGGGAAATAATGAGGGGAAGGAAAAATGTGGCAGCCAAGAATAAAGGAAACACTTAGACACTGTTTTCTGTCAAAAAAAAAAAATTATGAATGACTCTGAAAGGTGAGCATTTCCTTGAATTAAAAATATCTTAGTATGTCTTTTGGCTTCCAGATGCTGTCAATCTCTGTCTCATTTGCTGCAAAGACATCTTTTTCCCATTACTCTCTGCCTGTTATTTGAGCAGAAGGACATAATTCACCTTGTGGAGGTGTTGCTATACCATGTGGCTACATGATTTGATCCTTTGATCCAACAAAGTGGCATAATTTTGTTAGCGAACTTTTAGCCACTTCTCTAAACCCATTGGTCCCATAAACAAGGATGAATGTTACATGTCTAGAGGCATCTAGTATTTTAGAGCTCACTTGTTGGAAGCAGCCAACACAGTAGCCTGCAAGGCCATAAGATTTTTAATTGTGAGCATCTTGGAACTGCTTTACATTTTAAATCTTAAAGCAAGCACTTTACATTGCTCCCTGTGGTCCATGAAAAGCTAATGGTTCGGTACGATGCTCAGTGGGAACCCATGCCGCTGGCAAAGTCAACAGCACCATTCCTATAGCAGATTCTTCTCCAAAAGCTCACTGATTTTGGTCTGTTCTGCTTTGGACATCCAGTAAGATCACTGCTTAAGCAAGTAGGACATCTACAGCAGAAGCAGCCATGAATGGGCTTTGCTTTGCACCATTGCACAGAAGTTTGCTCTTGACAACATATGCTTAGAAGATTATGAATGAGAGAAGCATCACAGACCAGCCTGAACCATCTTGCAACTACTTAAAATCTAATTGTGCATTCAAAAGAAAAGCAGTGGCATAGGTGAAGTGCATTTTCCTGCAGAACAACAGAATTCTACCTTCTCTTTGTCCAACACATGGAAGGTTACTGTTGATGTCTAGGACAAGATACACCAGAAAATACATTTTAATCTGGAGAGATTTTATTCCAAAACATAACTAAGAATTGGGCTGTTAGTCATATACATGTCTGCTTACTACAAAGCCAGCTGTTTAATACTCATAAATAAATCAAGACTGAAATATCTCAATGTATTTAATTTTACCCCTTGCTAAACTGCATTTGTGTGCTTAATGTTAACCTTCCCATTCAAATGTCATTAGCTGCTAATTAAGATGTTGATATGCTGATTGTATATCTTGCAGTAGAGATGATTTGCAGGCACTTACTAGGTGTTTATCAAACTCCAGCACACGTAGTGGTTTAGCATAAGTGTGGCACATTTAATTGACTGAACACTGTCCCAGTTCTCCACTCTTATTCTAATACATAATGAGTAAAAGCAGTAAAAAACATAGCAAGTTGTCAGGAATCGCCTCAGAAAAGAAAAAATGAATTGACCTAGGCTCTCTTGTGCAAACAGTTTTTACCTCTGATTTCAATAAATATTATTTAGAAATGTTTAAAAAGATCCCAGCATATTAAAAACAAAGTGGAAAGGCCCTTTGGATTTTGTCTACAACCTGCATTGTCCCATAGCCAGGAAGAGAAGGCTCTTTAATATTAAAGGTTTGTTTCAAGCAACTTCCTTGTTACTAACAAGAAGAGTTTAAATCAAAAAAAGGCAGTGATGATTCTGCTAGTGCAAAAGCAGTTCTGCAACACAGGGTACATTTTCACAGGACTTTTTAATATAATTTATGAATATTTGCTCGCAACATAATTGTCTTTTCTGCTGACATTTTCAAAGCACACTGTGATTTGTTGGGTCTCCTGAGAGTCCAAGTACAAAACTGATAATTATATTAAATATACATAGACAATAAAGAGTGTGTTTACATAACTATGCCCATAAATATCTGATTGAACAGTCATTGTTCTCAAAACCCTTTTAAGCAGCTCTCAGAGGGATCCAATTCTAATGACATGATGGTTTAAAAGATGTTGCTCAGTCTTGTTCCATATTTAATTAACTTTCCTTTTTTAAACTTGTGATGGTGGAGACAATAACAAATAGCTCTGAAAAGAGAGTGAGCTTTGAAACATGAGTGAGACCTTGTCAGGCTTTTGTGTGCCACACACAGCAGAAGATCTGCACACAAGAGGTGGTGGCTGGGGACCGCCCAGGCTCCTGGGGGAGTGCATTGCTGTAGCATTCACAGTTCACTACTACTAATAACAACAGCAACAACAATAATAATAATTAAAGGAATCTTCTGCATACAAATAAGGGAAGCAATATGGGGAGGAAAAATTGAGGTATTAAATGGAATTGGTAACATAGACCTAAACTTGTTTATTTTTGTGCTGCTACAGAGCAGTGAAGCAAATACGTTAAAGAGAATGGCACATTGCCCACAAAGATGTAAAGGGCGTGTGAACATTAATTGAGCATCAGGGTATGACTGAACACATTAGACAGGAATTAAGGTAACATTTCTGAATTCACGGATGGTCTTATTCTACCGAGTCCTTCACTTTGCCTCATCTTAGACAGGGCTGCAGCAGCAGCACAATATTCTGTTTTCACACTGAGCTATTTTTAATTGTCACCAATTATAATTCATTTACTTTTATGTGTCCTGGTTGTCACAATATTAACATTTGTAAGTCTTTCCCTTTACAGGCAGTGAGAATCTGTTGTGACATCTCAATAAAGTGGGATTCAATCAAGGTGTGAATGAATTGTTAATCTTGTTATAAATAGAAGGTGCCATATGTTGGTAAGGAAGCGACGTCTTTCTTTTGCTGCTGTTGAGGACAGTGGTAATGAAACAAAGTGAGTGGTCATGCCAGAATTACTAATAAAAGCCCAGTCACTGAGACATGGTGCAGACTCAGCTTTCCACATGCTATCAAGGTGGCAGTGATAACTGTTAACGTGTCCTAGGCAGAGACTTTGAACTGTTCTTTTTGGGGGTTTGTAGAGTGACTCCTAAATCAGGGAAAGCAATGAAAGCACTGGACTAGGAGTGAACCAAAGAAGTTCAAAGAAGCCCATAATATAGGTTCACAGCCCAGAAGGCCAACTGCATCCTGGGCTACATGAAAAGAAGTGGCCAGCAGGTCGATGGAGGTGATTCTGCCCCTCTACTCCACTCTCATGAGACCCCACTTGGAGCACTGCACCCAGCTCTGGGGCCCTCAGCACAGGAAGGACATGGACCTGTTGGAGTGAGTCCAGAGAAGGGACACAAAAGTGATTAGAGGGATGGAGCACCTCCCCTGTGAGGACCCTGAGAGAGTTGGGGTTTTCACGCTGGAGGAGAGAAGGCTCCAAGGAGACCTTACAGCAGCCTTCCAGAATTGAAAGGGAGCTTGTAAGAGATGTGGACAAACGTTTTAACAGGGCCTGTTGCGATAGGACAAGGGGCAATGGCTTTAAACTAAAAGAGGGTAGATTCAGACTACTAAGGAAGAAATTTTTTACAATGAGGGTGGTGAAACACTGGAACAGGTTACCCAGAGAGGCAGTAGATGCCCCATCCCTGGAAACATTCAAGGTCACGTTGGATGGGGCTCTGAGATGTCCCTGCTCATTGCAGGAGGGGTTGGACTAGATGACCTTTAAAAGTCCATTCCAACCCAAACTATTCTATGATTCTAAGTTCTAATAATCTTCCTGTGAACTGAACGACCTAAAATGGATGGGAAAGTCTAACTTTGGCAACTGGCTATGAAAATGTTCATGATGGTAAAACCTCCTATTTTGGGTAGCTGAATTTCAAAAACACTAAATATACATTTATTCCCAGATCACCCTTTGTTTAGATAAAGAATCAATGCATTTCCTCATAAATCCTGTGCTCAGTTATTATCTGTGTAGATTGCTTCACTTCTGTAGTATAAATTCCATATATATACCCGCTTTAGGACTGTGATGTTTCTTAAACACACCTCTGGCAAACAAGCAGCAGGACTAATCATTTTATTAAACTATCACTTACAGTAAAACTCATGTCCACTTGAAATCTTGGGAATAAAGCCAGTCTCAGAGGTAAAAGGATACCTTGTCCATCAATCTATCCACACAACCTTTGAACAGATTTATCCTTTCACATTAGGTTAAGGGTATGAGGAGGAGCTTCTCTGAGCTTTTGCTGACCCAGGACAGAGAAAGGCATGCCATAGCTGAAACGAGCACACACACACACACACACGCAGAGTCGTGTCTCTTCTTACAACAGGCAAGACGATCTGCATCTCCCGTTGATTTTTCTAAACGCTGTGGTAATTCCTCAAGGAACACTCAGTTCTCATTGGGAAGTTCAAATGTCTTCCATAATCTATTTAAACAGCTATTTAGGTATCACTGAAAAACCTGTTACTTTAGAAAAGGTAAGAGGATTCCAGCACTTGATAGTAGCAGCCAGCTCTCAGAAGCCACCTGGGGCTGCCTGTGGCCATAAGACCCCTCTATTCCCCCGCAACGACCTGAAGAGACAATCGATGCGTAAAGTCTTCATCACATTTGCTGTTGCTCTGTTTACTCTTCCTTTATTTACATATCCAAAAATTCAACATCTTTGCATGTTTTGCAAGCTGTCATGACATGAGACGCTAGTAATATGCTATGTTTTGCTTGCTAACATATTTTTGACATATTTTAGCTTTTGATTATAAGATTGCATCTTTCCCAGCTACCATCTGTCTCAACTCAGTGGCACTCTGGCATTTACAAAAACAGTAGGGTGTAATATTTCTTATATACTTGAACTCTACTAGAAACATGTTATTTTCAGTCTTAACCAATATGTCACACTTTCACATGTGAAGGCTGAAATGTCTTATATCCTTTAAGGTATCTGTCAAAAATAAAGAACATATCATCACATCCAATTTGGCTGAGATGAGTAATATATTAATGAGAATAAAAATGGGAACAGTTTCTGACTTATAAATAGAACTGGCATTTTACAAGCTTTGTGTACTCATGCCTGTATTTATCCTTTTGTCAGCACAAATGAGATATTCATAGAAAACCCAGGAATTTCTTTCTTGTATTTGGCAAAATATGCACAATATTCTCAAAGCGGGAGTTCTAAATGTGACACATTTTTTTTTTCTTGGGGTATCTGTTAACCAGAGACTTTCAGACTTCACTTCTTTCCTCTCCATCCTCCATCTGTGGAGAGTCAAAATGTGACATTCAGAAAACTGGAAATCACACTTTTTATCTACCCTGACAGCAATAGACAAGCAGCTCCAGCCATTTGGACCCTTGTGTGCAGCTCTTTAACTGTAGTATTTCAGCAACACTGATTTCCATGGGATGAATCCGGTAATGTAAGTTATAGGGTAAGTTACTAAAATAGCTGAAGATTGGTTTTTTGGTCCTCTTTCATAGGTGAGCTGAAATAGGGGGGGATACTGATAGGCAAAGAGAGTTTTTATCCCCTTTTTTCTTCTTCTTGAAATTGCAGGCAGTCAGGATCCAAAAGCAGTGAGGTCTTGTGACAGGTCCCCTGGGTCCACGGTGCTTTTGAGCATCATCCCGTGGTGTGCACCACCTCCAGCTCCTCTACCCATGTCAAAGAGTGGGTGAGGGGATGTGGGGTTAACAGTGCTACTGGCAGAGCTGCAGTGGCTCCCTGTTGTCAGTACTAGACCCAACGCACTAAATAACATTGCATTGAAATACACTGATAATTATATACAGATGTGTGGTGACTCCTCTGGCAACCAACATGTCAAATCTACAGGTATGAAATTGTTGAGACTTCCAAATAAGACAAACTAACAAACAAAACCAGAAAACAGTTACTTTTACCCTCAAGCACACATTGCTTTGTAGTGGGACAGCAGATCTGTTTCTACATTTACATTTATTTAAATGCCCAGCTCTGAAAAAAGTGACCTTCTTCTAATGGGCACTGTACAGGTCCTGATACAATGAGATTCCAGATGTTGGTGGTCCTTTAAGTACTACAGAAGCAATAATAATAACACTACTTTCAAGGGAAAAAAGGCAAGACACAAGCACTCTCACACATAATGGTAAACTGAATTTATTTCCTTTTGGAAAACAATTCCAGTAATCTCCAGGTTCAGACCGCAGAGTAAACATTAATAACAGTAACATACAGGTTAGTTCAACTGATTCAAGAATTTGGCCGTGTGAAATCATTAAGGAAAGTCTTGAACACTCAAAGCTTCAAATGGTATCCAGAAAAAAAAAAACTTCTTTGACAATCTACATAACAACTATTGCATATATGGTAATGCTATCTGTCATATCGCAAGGCTTACAAATATATATATGGGCCTTATTCAACTGTGGGTTCCTGCTCTGTGAGAAAGAGTCTCTTTGTATTTTTTGCAAGAATCTTCAGCAATAAAAAATAGTCTTGGATTCATCTGTTTGTATACCAAAAGAGAGATTTTTAGACTGAAGTTTAAACGAAAGGAAGGCCAAACAGAGCTGTAATGGAACATAGCTATTACCTTCTCCCTCCTCCTTGAAAATGACACTTGTTCTTAAGCTATTTCTTCCCCTCACACAGTATTATTATTATTTGTATCTTTCTTGAATAGGGCCCAAGTCCACTTGTCTTTATAAGACCATTTTAGTATCAGACAACATAATACATGTGCAACACTTTATATACAGGAATTCTATCCGGTGCTCAAAAGTTCAAACACATGAACATCCAACAGTTTCGATAATACAAGTTTTATGGTACAATACAATGTTTCTGAATAATATACATTAACAATGAAAGTTTCGTGCAAAGAGTAAAACGTGTTCCCTTTTTGTGCCACAAAGAATTCTCTGGAAGAGATGGGCCTTGCACTAACTGCTGTGCTGGGTCATCGTATGATTCTGTAACAGAAAGAAAAGAAACAGCTTAGGCACAGGACAAGCATTTATTTCTGTGTGAAAGAAAGATGCAAACGTCTTTCTCCCAACATATCTCATAAAAGAGCGGACTGGAAGGAGTGTATGTTTGACCCCTCTCTGTTTTAAAGCGGCTTGAAGAAGCGCCATTATCAAAGAGAGGTGTTTTCCCCCGGCTGTTTCACACCGTTATTCTTTCCATGTGGCACCAAGAAGGGCAACGCACTCTCTCTAGGTTGGTTTGGATTGACCTGCCCTGGTGAAATCACACAGCAGGTCAGCAGTTCTGGTGTCTGCTTACACACGGCTCATGGTTTATGCATTATGCAAATGAGAAGTGCATTTATTTGTCATAAAAGACCTTGCTGCCTACAGACCAAAAATTTGCTAATTGGACTGCACTTCCTAGACTGTGGCATCACTTCAAATGTTTTATTGCATTAAAACCTATTTCCCCCCTAAACAGACTACACAGCGTATTCTGGTAAGAGTCATGCTGTGCTGAGCAGAGAGCTCAAAGAAGATGAGAAAACAGGAGGGGCTGCCACAGCTCTTCCTTTGGTCACCAAAAACCACAGGTATTTTTCCTCAAGTGAATGCAATGCTTTGTGTGAGGTAAGAGTGCATGGACTTTGGAGCCTGAAATTCTCCTTTCCCAAACCAGTAATCACCAAATCCAGCAGCAAACACAAGTTTTACCATCTTTCCTACCACTGTCCTAATCGAGTCGACCATGTTTCGGGATGAGAGATGCTATTTCAAATCCTGCAGTGGCTCAGATCTTTCACAAGCTTCAAACTAAGAGCAAGGATGCAATCTAATATGTGTTAAGTCTTCTAAAATGTACAATGGATCTACAGATAACTGGAAAAAGTCGGTCAATGCTTCTTCTCAAACAACAGGGCAGCCACTGATTAGTGATGAATTTTCCCCCTAGTAATCTGGGCCAAATTTGGTCCAATGACCCAGAGGGCAAGGGTGTCACGTCCCATAATTTGCTCCCAGCACATCCTGTCCTTTCACTTGGCTTTATTAAGTTAATCTGTCTTAAAACCCCTTTGGACTAACACACTTCAGGATGAACCTGCTCCCAAAAGACAGTCATCATTTTCAATGAAGTGAACGTCTACTGAATCATACCCTCCAGAGCCACCCACAAAAAGGCACAGGAAAACAGTCTTGATGAAACAAATGTGAAATACAGAGTGACTGCAGACCAGCCTGATGGTTCTCCCTCCCTTCCTCCTCCTCTCTCCCTAAACCATGCACGCACACAAACAATAGTTCATGGGACATTTGGCAAGGAAAGGATCTTACTGTAAGACTGAGGAATTTTTAATGTAGTGCCATTCTCCAGATTAAAGGAAAATGACCCAGTGACACTTGAAGATGCAATTTCCAGATGTGAATACAAAATGATTTAATGCTGATGGCAGGAATTCCAGACTGTCCAAGGCCAGAGAGTGTTAAAAAAATACATTCTGCCACTTGGTTTCATCTAGCTTCTTATCCTTCCCATAAAATCATTTCAAAATGCTGTAAAGCAGTAACAATAGCTGCAGCCAAAAACGTTGGCTGATCACAGGTAATGGGCTCTGACTTCAAACCACAAAAGCAAGGAAATTTAGAGTTAAGCCTGACAGTCAGCCCTTTTGTCATCCTGTTGTGTCCATTTATTGCAGCACTTACAGCATAACACCACAGGCTTATTGGAGACCCCGCAGTACCTAGAAACAACAGGACAAGTTAAATATGGGGTGGCAGCCTGAATTCTGATTTTTTTCCTGTGCTTCTGAGTAAGTGAAGTCATATACCAGTTGTTACACTGCAGAGAGATATTTGAGGGAGGGTGTGAGTGGAATATGTCTTTTGTTTCTAATCTACTGAGGGCAAGCATGTCAGTCATGCCCATTTTTTATTTCTTTGCACTATGTGAAAAAATGCATAATCGGTTTGGGGCTGGATGAACAGTTACAATACGATTCAGTCAAAAGGTGTTTCAGAAGTGTAGCCTTAACTGACCGTGACGACGTTTTGATTAAAAAATAAAGAGGCCCAAATATGAATGAAACAAACCAAAGCACAGTGAAGGCCTGCCTTGCCCCTGCCCTCATGTCCCTGACTCCCATGCCCTGGTGCAAAATGAGATTCTCTAGAGATAATGAAGAGATAATAGAAAAAAACAAGTGTTGCAGAGAAAAATGAGACAGGGCGGGATATGAACGTGAGGAAATTCTTTTGAACCGCTTAGGCCTTAAAAAGGCAACTATACTTATTGTAAACAGTCAGAACAAAACACAGTTTCCAAAGTAATTAGTGCGAGGGACTAGGGAGAAATACCTATTTGGCTAAGTGGCAAAAAAATACAAAGTGGAAGCACTTCAGAAGCAGAGCATTGACAAGACAAGCAGGCGAAGGATGGGAGGAGAGAGATAAGAAAAGGAGGAAAATTCTGTAATCCCACAGAGAGACATATTCCACTCTACCAAAAGCCATCTATTGGAGACCCCATGTCTAAGTGACTGAAAATTGCAAACATTAATCCCAGTTATGAACTGTTGTTGTTTTTATGAGGGGTGTTGTGTTTAAAAATTTAGGACAAAAATTCTCCTCCATTATCCACGCAGCAGATCTCGACTGTGATAGTGTGTGCAGCCAGCTCCCTGCCTCCCCAGCGGTGGGGGTTCAGGCAGGCGGGGAATGAAGAATTTGGAGCTCCCACTGGCAGGGACACGGCAGGGACACGGGAGTGCAGTACACCCAGGGAGAGCACAATATTACAGTTGAGATCCCCAGTGTGGCTCGGAGACCGTGCTGCCCTTCGCTAAAGACACACTACACAAGCTTGAAACACGCCTCCTCTGTAAACTTCAAACTAGTTTGCCGGAGTTTGGAGCAATTAGTACCCCCACTTGCCAAAGACTAAGTACGGGAGGTATCATTCGCTCCCCTTCTTTGCCTCCCCCAAATCTGATTGCACATAAACACATCTGTTTAATCATGAGGTAGCCTCCCTATGAAGCAAAAATTTCAATTTCCTACTTACCCATGGAAAGGGAAAAATATTTTTTCTTAACATTATCTTTCCTGGACTTCAGCAATAATTATGTTAACGCTTCTAAGAGCTGTGATTTCATGAGGAGAAACTAGTTTGCAAACACAAATGCAAGCTTTGCATGCGCAAAATGGAGGAATGTGCTTGTCACTACATTTGGTACCACATTAGACATAAACCCAGCCAGGAGAACTGCATCCTTGATTTCTCTGTCTCGATATTACCTGGAAAACAGGTATGTTGCCTGGAAAAGCCTGAATTCAGTGTATTTCACAATGAAAATAAACTCTTAAAATGCATTTGCTGTGCTCCTACAGATAATTATTTTTGTTAGCAGAATCCAGAATCCCAACTGTTATGTGAACTGCTATAAAATTATATGTCACCACTCTTCTGGATTTGAGATATCCCTGTTGTTAGTGTTAAGGAGTTAAAAACGTGCAAGGATTTCACAATAATACTGAATACAAGAATCTGCTCAACAAAAAAAAATATTAAAAAGGTTTCTTTGCAGAAATGCTCAAGACAAAGGAGATAATACTACTTCTTGTTATATGTTTGTGTTTCAGATAGAACATGAGAACTATTAGCTAGCAAAACATTCCCCCCCACAGCATCAAAATTAATGAAGAAAAAAATATCCACAGATAGTCACAAACTCACTAGCCCCTTCGAATCTTCAATGCGAGCTGTGGTTGCATTCAATTTAAATGGAACTTCTGTTTTGTATGACTAGATGAGAAAAGACATGGTTGTACCTGACAAACAGCGCAAAGAGGGTACACATGAAGAAATATAAAGATGAAATGTAGATGCATTATTTCAACAGATGGTAACAGTACCACAGCAGCATGTTATTTTTTCCTTAGTTCAAGAACACAAACATGAGTAATCAATCATCACTGATTAAGCAATTATGGTACCCTACATGTTATCACTTATCTGGAATCCTTTATCTATGTACACTACAGATCATCTTGTATTTTTTTTGCATTAAAAAAAAAAGCACCCCACCACACTGCAATACAGTTCCAGGTTGTAAAACAGAACTCCACATTACTATCAACCTTTAAGCACTACAATTTTTTTTTAACAAAAGCAATTGGTTTCCAACAGGCTGGATAATAAGTCTTTTGACCTGCATTCTTCTCTGACCCATTAAGGTCACCCCTGTGCTCGGGCATATAGCTGACTTAGGAAATGCCTGCAAGTCCTGCATTTCATCTCCTGCCCACTCAAAATAAAGCTTTCTTTAAATGTGTCTGTACGGGTCCCTGAAGACCAGGGAGGCATCCCTGTAGTGGGCAATGGAGGGACAGAAGCTTCTGCCTTTATTAATGAATGCAGACCATTATGAGTCTGGCTGGCTCCTGCACTGTTCCCAGAAGCATATACTGTACGTGACTTAAAATGCTAGAATATTGACACAAAGCGAGCTGGGCACCCCTAAGGAAAATTACTCCTTGGATATAATGTAGGCTCGTAACAGCTATTAGAGTACAAAATAAAACCCTCCGGGATCAAACTGACATATACCGCATTCTACCTACTCCTCAAACATTAGAAGAATTTCTTTGTGAAGGCATTCTCAAGGACAGCATTAAACTGACTTTTGTAGCAATCTGCAACAGCTTTTTGGCTTACAGCTTTTAGTACTAAATCTCTAGTTTGAATCAATATAAGTACTATATCTTCCACATTAATCAATACATTTGGTTCAATACACGTTCTATTAAATTATACTTTCTAATCAAGATTTTCTGCTTCTCTTCCCTTCTTTTCATTCCAACTTCTTAGCCTGTGTCATACTTTTCAAACTGTCTGCAGCTAACAAGAGGATGTTGGATTTTCCAGAACCAAAAGGGGAAGAAAGAAAGGCTTGTGGAAAAGGCAAGCTGAGCAAAACCTTAGGTGCAGTGGTAATGACGAATCAAAAATGCAGTTTCACAGTGTCAACGTGGTTTCCAGAACTTCAGTCTGATGCTTTGTTATTTAACTGGTGGTTGTGATTTCAGGCCTCTCACGCAGAAAGCTCTGCATCAGACACTGTTGAATGACTGCATTATGTAGAAAGGAAGGGGCAGGAGGGAAGTGGAGTATTAAGTGATAACACTTATATACTAATATATACTACACTAATATAGTTATTCAGACATAACTATAAGAAAAATCTCAGAAAAGGCTGATTGTTATAACCCTTTCTTCAAACTTGTACTGCTTCAGTATTGCAGCAAACAGTTTCTTGTCAAAGCCCCGTTATATTGTGGCAAGGATCTTTCCTGGTAAACTGTAATATGATTATACCCAAGACTAAATTGATGAGATGTTTAGATTTGTGAGATAGTAAGATTAAATGCATATTACAAATTAAGATGTAAAAAGATATTATTTAGTCCAGGTCTTTGGGGACATTTGAAACATTTGGATTGAAGATGTCTCCAGCAATCTGAGTGATGTATGCAGTTACAGTAAAAGACTTTTCCACACCTGTGTTAGGTTTGGTGGGATGTGGTTGTTCTTCATAAGCAAAGAATATGAAATGTAATGTCAAAATGATAAACATGTATATTGCAGGCATTTGCCACTGCCTTACAGACCAGAAACACTGCACTGATGTCCCTCGCTTGCAGGCAGTTTCTTTTACTTGATTCCATATAATCACTGTAAGTCTGCAGAGAAACTGTTGCATTTTCTTTTGACATTTAACATCATCTTACTCAGCTCACAATACTCTTATAATACTTTCTAGATGACACTGTGTCACGATTAAAGAAAAAGGTGAAATAGCATAATAAAAGAGAAGAACAGGAATTCAGGGAATTTAAAGACAGAAAAGACCCATTAGGGCGTTTTTCTCCACCCATCTTGCCAGTGTTGGATTATTGCCTATAGTGTAATTTCAAGTGTTTTGCCCAGTCCAATTTTAATTAGAGCTTCCGATGCTCCTCTTGGGAGACTGTTTCACAGCTTCACAGACCTCAGGGTTAGGGTTTTTTTTCCCTGATGTTCATCCCAGGAGAGGAAGAGGCTCAGCCAGCCCCAAATCACACATGAAACCAAATCTGCATAGTCAGGAGCTGATTTCAGCTGGGCCATTTCAAAGCATCTGAAAGCAGTAAACATTCATTGCTCCCAAACATTAAGGCCACTGTTGCTACAAGCAATTAAGAAGATTCTGTTACATGGGATTCTCAGGCTCAACTGCTATACAGGTAAAAAGGTACCATAGGTGGGATTTGTGCTAAATACTTCCACAGTCTACTACCTCCACCAAATGAATTAACCGAAGGTTGGGGACATATCTAGGTCCATTTTATGCTATAATCCTTAATCGTCCCTACAGGGCATCTATGAACACTCAGATTTTAAACATTTCTATATTTTTTACAAAGGTGAAATAGAAAAAGAGCAACCTTCAGTTGAAGCTCATCAACAGATGATGTGACTGTAGATTATTTTCCCTTCCTTTCATAAAACAAGCTGCAAGAAATTAACTTAAATTGTTATATCTGAAATCTTAGAACTAACAAATGTTTTTGATGTGTTTCATCCCAGGAATTACAATGTTTCTGACATGAAAATGAATATATGTTCAGATTTCAATATGTCACACAATGGGAGCTGGAAAGGAGATTTCATAGGTGAAAAGTAGGAAGCTGAATGGAGACTCTGGAGTTCTGGACAGAAGAGAAAAAATTCCAGGCAAGGTGTCCTAGCTACCAGCATCTCCAGTGCAGGTGGCAGAGCAGGAGGAGTACCAATGGATTTTTAAATGCACTGAAGTAGGCATGAAACTCTATCCAGGATAAATTTGATCACCAGCATAGACCTAACAAAATGCAGTCTCTAAAACTTGAGATTTCCAAAGAAATAAAGATTTGATCTGAACTAAAACAGAGCTATTTCCACAACAAAGAAGGAACCAAACCCCAAGAGAATTTGTGTTCCCATAAATACCACTTACGTGTGGTGAGTTGATGTTTACCAGCCCTTGAGAATCTGATCTGTTCTCAGACATGATGGCCAATTAAAGGGTCATCTTAGGTCATGACTGACCACTGTTGTTGTTTAGGAAAGTCTACACTGAAATGCAGTTATTCATATAAATTAGTTCACCAAGCTATGTGATTTGTTATTATATGAATTTCTCTGAAATGGCATGACTGCTAATCAGATCATACTCTTTATTGTATTTGTGTAAAACTCAGTGTTCTGGTTCTTCGACCCAAGCATTTCCATCTGGGCCAGGGAAAACCTACCTATAAAACCCCCTCAAATTGGATAGCATGTTCTCAGGGATGCAAACTGAAAATTAAAACCAAAACCAAAACAAAACCCCTGATACCTATTTTTCTTCAGAGACTTCCAGTAAGTCACTAGTAAAATGTCAATGATTCCTTTTGGATTCATTATTATATGTGAGTACATATATCACAGATTTGTTGTATGGAAAAGAATGACATATATTCCTAGGTACAGCAAATAAGACCTTCATCATTGTCACCAGAAGAGAATAGACACAAACAGGGGCATCTGTTCACCATCCTTGCACCTTCCTCATTATGAGTGCTGGTGGGCTTAACTCCTGGTTAAGCCTCTGAACATAAATCAGAGTAGCTCCAAGGCTGTTACAACCTATCGTGCCAGGCAATAAGCCTCCCTTACCCTGTTTGATGTTTATTGGAATGCACCAGAACTTACAATAACCTCTTCCATTTCTGGCAAGGTGTACCTGGCTGCATGGGGAAGGTGCATGCGTTACCCCCATAAATGATAAGATGACGGTGACAGGGAGAGAGGGCAATGGTTAGGATGAATTCACAGGAATTCCTTGAAACTGGGAAACCTTCCTGTTCTTTTACGCTTCAATGGGGCTGTACTGCTAATCAGGATCCAGGTCTAAGTCTTGTTTGTAGAAAAACAAGGCTTTTGTGATACTGCAAGTGTTTGAAATTAATACACAAACATCCTTCCCCAATAAGGAAATTGTTCATTAAGTGGAAATAAAAGCTTAAATAAAAAAGGCAAAAGGAGGCACTTCTGAGAAATATATCAAAAGTCTTATTATTTTAGAATATGGTTATGATTATCCTGGTATAAATTAAGAGAAACTCCTCTGAAATCAAGGGAGTTTCAAGATAGGGACAAGTAAGAATAGAGCAATAGGGTTTAAAACAAAGTGAATATTGCTCATCTACTGCTTGATTCTTGCATACATTCTGCAGAGGCCACAGCCAGAAGTCTCTTCATCCTATCAAGACACAGCCAGACAAAGAGCAAGCAGAACCCAACACTGAACAAATCCAGATTTATCTGCAACTAATGTACAACAGAGTAACAGGGGACAACAAGCTTTGATAGGGAATAGTGCCTAATAAGATATTCAGGGATTAAGTCACTGTTTTACAGACACATGTTCACAGGCTAGTTGTTGCTCTGCTTTAATTATCTTTCCTTTTTTTTTTTTCTTTTTATGTTTAATTTATCATGCTGGTGCTTTCTAAACTACAACATCTGTAAACAAGTTTAAGTTTGACCTCCCTCCCATTTTACATCCACAAGCAGCACTCTTACTTCGTGCTCTAATTTTAGATACCTTAAAGGCAAATAAATCTGTGACGGAGAGAGAGAGGTAACAAACCCAAACAACAAAACCAAACCCCCTTGTCTGACAATGTATGTTCATCTTACACAAATACAAATTTACCTAGCTGGGAGTGAGGAATTGGCTCTTGGAACTAGAGCTATGCTATGTACAAATTCCTTTATAGGTCAAAGCCAATTAAACAAACCACTACTAAATATTTAACAGTTCAGTGCAGTAATTAGTGACAAATAATGGAAGCTTAAATTGATAATTGCACAGAAATGTCCTGTTGGAAACATTACATATTTCTTGCTCCTCCTGTTTCTCTGGTACTCACTGAATCCTGATGGGTCTTTTCAGGGACTGAAGTGACAAACGAATCTGAATTTTAGACACATCTATTTGGTCTGCAATGAAGTTTTCTATGAGTCGTGAGAAGGAACCTTCCAGGTGGAACTTCTTAAATTTCCTTTCTGGGCTCTCTGATTTAAAGCAGAATAACTGCTAGATCATGAATTGATTTCAAATCTTAAACCAACCAGCAGGTCCAGAATTTAAGCTCCTGTCCATACGATTCAAAAGGTCACCCAATTAAAATGAGGAAGCACACAGAGCTGTGATTTATATGCAGAAGGCAACCTTTAAAACAATCATCCTTTCCCATTTTCCACAGGTGCATGTACAAGAATTCCTTTGAACAAAATTACAAGTGAAATTACAAGTTTCTTGATACAGCCTGAAAGAAAAGTGCTTGTAACTTGTCTGCACTCTTTATTACATGGACAGGCACATCCCACGCTTGTATCGATCACTGAGTTCACCTCCCTACCTCGTGACATAACGCCGGGTATTGTGCTTACCAGGTGACAAAGGGACAGCCTGGAATCTGGATTCCCTGCACATTGCCAGCTGGGGCATGGGGCCTTGTACAACAGCACTCAGCACACCGGAGGTTATGGATCAGCTGGAGATTATCTGTTTTCACTCAGCTAAAAGCAAGTCCTGAACCAGACCAGTTTTAAAATCACCAATGGAAATCATATTTGGTAGTTATCCAGCCAGTACACATACATACATACACCCAATTAAGAGAATGTATAAATGGACTGGTGCGTATTTTGGATCACAGAATCCAGAATACAAATGAAAATATGTCCTCTTGTCCATGGTATGTCAATTTTAAAATGTGTAGAAAAGAAGAGGAAAAGTTATGGTGTTCTGCTACCCCCCTTCCTCTTCTAAATGCCCCAAACTGTTGCACATTGGTGCATCTTTTTCCTTCCTGACAGTTTGCAAGGAAAGCCAGACTGAGAAGATTTGATGGTAATGGCCAAAGATTTCTAAGCTGATAAGCAGAGGTCCCCATGGCTTTCACTCTCTGACTTCCTTCACAACTGGTTACTGTGCTACCCCATCTTGGACATCTTAGAGTCCTTATTTCTACAGCTCTTCAAACAAGGAATAGTGGGAACTGAGACAGTGCTTATGTGCCAGGCTTGGTGTTAGTGTGAATTACAAACCTGCTTTTTTTGAAAAGAAAATAAGGACAATTTTTGTCCCTTCATAGCTGGTATATAGTTAGACAGTTAAGAACCCTACATTGAAATGTTTTGTTCTTAGTGCAACCTCATGCGAGTTCCCTCCTTTTCAGCCCAAGAAACTCCATGTTGTAAAGGTCACTTTTAGAGAGACCAGGATGCTATGGTGCCCTTTATGACAAAGTCACTACTTCTCTAAATTTTGTAAGGATACACACTGTAAATCAATAAATCTGGAGCATTTACTGACATGTGGTACCAGGACAATAAAATTTTATGTTTGTCATTGTGGTTGTTGGTTGTAAAATGCAGAAGTCTGGATTCTCTATTGTCTTCTGTTTTGTTGTCATTTGCATTTGTGTAAAAGATGTGTGAAATCTGACCACAGCTAAATGGGAGGAATTTTACTCTCACTTTCCCCTGTTTTCAGAACCTATAAAAGGGGGAAGACAGTGAAGTCTAACCCCTATATTTTAATACTTCCCCTCCCCAGACAAGAAGTACTACACAAAGAAGCATCCCTTTATGCCTTTATTCCTTCCTCCCCGTGAGGCAAGAACTATCCTCCTACCAAATGTCATTCTTCAAGGTTGGTCATTCTGTTTCCTGTCACACAGCTGGCCAGTGACACGTTGCAAGTCAGACATGTCATTAGATCCTGCCTTGACCCCGCACTGACAGTCAAAGAAATGCGCCCCCCCCCCTTCACCTCCGGGTTTGGCTTGTGATGTGGCACTGCTCTTGTCTCCTCCGCTGTCCCCTGCTAAGGGGATCCAGCCTCCTGCAGCTGCAGCTCTCACCCCCTGTTGCCCATTAGGGCTGTTTCTGATCGAGTGAAAAGAATCACATTTAGGAGGAAAATAACTGGAGACGACGCTTGTGCTCATTTGCTGTCTGTGTTTAGTTGCAAGGTGTCTGAAACACAGAAGTTTAATTCCTTTACAAAAAAGATGTGCTGTAGCTATGGTGAGGCTAATCTATAACCCTTGCAGTCTTATATAATTTGCTACTCCAAGTTAATTTCAATTCATTACAATAAAACCCATCTAATTAAAATAACTCTTTAAAGTGAAGTATTAGCTTGATCCCAGAAAAAAAAAAAAAAAAGCAGAATCTTCGTTATCGATGGTTGATTCATCATACCACAGTGCACACATAAAAATCCAAAGGTAACCTATAAACAAGTACCCACAGCAATAGTGCCACGCATAAAGGGGCAGGCAACAGGAGGCCTGCTTTTTAATCAGCCCTCAAAGGAACCTGCCACACAGAAGTGGCACTTACTCTAATTTAAAGCTCTCACAGTTACTTTACCTTGGCAAAATTTATATAATAACTTTAGTAAACAGACTGGCACTCCAAACAGAAACCAACACAATGGTTTGGGCCTGCAGAGAAAGCAGCTTTCCCAGGAAAGTATTGTCTTCAACAATCAGATAAAACATTTGTTTGGGGGCTACTCTTATGGCCCCTGATGTTCAGTAACAGTTCTGCACCATCCCATTAGATCTCTACTGTTGCTTCACTGTGGTCTATAGCCTATTGTCCCCGCAAATCTTTTCAGCATCTCAAGGCATTTTGCACACCTCTATATTTGTGTTCGGGTCAGCTCAGCCAAAGAAATACTTCTGGATTTGAAACATCCTCCTGTTCCGGGGTTATGGGTTCCCTTAAAATGTCATGTAATTGCCATGGCAATCTGATTTCAAAATGTCAGTTTAAAAACATATTGAGTATTTGCAATTAGAGCTCACATTCTTGCTCATCCCTATTATTTTTGCTTCTTAGTAATTGTTAAAGATTACAAAAATGATAATGTTCTCCATTTACATATATGAAGAAAAGAGACAGGAATCCAGAAAGCAATAATAGGGGCTAAGCAGAAATCTTTGAAATATGCACAGCACAATATTGGAAATTTTTTTTTTATTATACTCTAAAACACACCACTTTGTAGAAAGTTTCTTTTCAAGTCAAAGCGCGACTACAGTAAAACAACTGCAGGCAAAATTTCTAAGACACATTGCAGTTTGTGTCAGAACGCTCATCACTTCAGGCTGACCTGTCAAACTATCTCGGGGAACATGGTAAAAAGGCAAATCTGCAAGTTGGTAAGAAACTTTTAAATGATAAAATGTATGCGTTGCTACAAACCCCGGAACACCATGTGGTGTTAACTGAGTTGTACCAACATTTACAGCAGATGTCTGTCCCTTCTCTTACAGGCACACCTGCTTGGGCTGTGCTCCTAAGACCATTGAGAATGAGTCAAAATTTTGAAGCTCCACCGAAATAAGCCAAATAAATTAAAAATTTGTGCTCAGATGAGCGATATGGAATAGAGATCAGAATTTAGTATTATACACAGATATCTGCTATCAGCAATAGAGTTATGTTTTAAATTTGATAGAGGTGAAGTCAGCAAGATAACATTTTTGAACCTTGATAGGCAACTTCTGGCACTCACATTTTCAGGAAATTCTCAACACTTTGTAGAACCCGACCCCTGCATCCAACACACTTCCTCAGGGGACCCGGTATGGTCTCAAGGTGCCTCTTTATAGGCATCAGGGATTAACATTTTGTCCACAGGGCTTTTTCAGAAACTAACACAGTTGTCAAGACAGTCTACAGAACTCACCAGAGAATAATTTCTAAGGGTACTTGAAATCGCCACTTTTTATAGATACATTTCTCTATTAGTTTTTGCACAACAGTCCAACATCTGCAGAGACTTATCATTCTCTGCTAAATTGTGTGTCTTTTCAGACTAATTCCTATACAGCCACCGTATATTTTTGTGAATCCATGTGGACTAAACATTCCAATTTTGGGCCACCACAGTCCTCAATGCATGCTAAAGCATTCATAACGCTGCCCGAACTTACTCATCATAGCTCCCACGGGATTGTTATATCAATTAAAAATCCCTGGAATTCATCAGAGTCTGAGACACGCCTGTGAGGACCAAAAGGGAGTGATACAGAACCAGCTAGTAAAATAAACAGGAATTGCTGCGTACTGAGGGAATCCTTGGCTGTCTGACTAAGGTACCTTTTATACTGGCAGGAGATGCAAATTGGAGCCCGAGGATCTACACTTTCATTTTCAAAGCACTTTGCAAACATCAACCACTTCACCTTCACACCATTGCTGCGAGGGAAGTAAATATGTACAGTTCCAGCATCCTCTGTTTTCTGGAGGTGCAAAGAAGCACAGGGCATTTTTACAGGCACAGTCTGTGTTCACGCACAAAAGGCAGCTTTTGACAACCTCTTCCTTCGTGGGCAAATGAGTTTCCCATGGCCACCGAGGGAATTGGTAGCAGAACAGGGATTACGGGAGAGATCCTGCTACCCAGCTCGGTGTTAAATCCACCCTGCCTCCCCTGCAACACACAGAAGCAACTTGCTGAATTCCAGCTGTACGCTGCTTTGCTGTAGACGACAGATTACTGCGTGTCATCCTCTATAATCTCTCCTGTAAGAGGGATTCTACTCCCTCCCCCCAACTTTGCTTCCCCCCACAAACGGTGGCAAGGTTAGAGACAAGTTGTTTTCTCGAGGCTGAGATTAAAAATGGCTCAGTGTTTTGCTAAGCATTCCTCTGAAGCACGGGCAGCGTGAGTGTGTGTGTCTGAAAACGACCCCAATGAAAGGAAGGAATGAGAGATGCTAAACAATGCTGTGCAAAGTTGCAGACTGTTCGGCTACAGGCCAGAAAATGAATCCAATTTTTCATTCTGTCATTATAAATATTTCAGTGCAAATGGTACTGATTTTCTGCAACTGTGGTTAAGCAAAGGGCCTCCAAGTGAATATTTAAGAAAAAAAAGAAAAAAAAAAAAAGAAAAAAAAAAGAAGAGGGAAGGGAAAAAAAAGAAAGAAAAGGGGTGTGGGAAATTAAGGTTAGCAGCCAATTAATTTCAAACTTTCAGTGTAAAAGATTCTGGGAAAAATTCTACAGTGATGCAGTGCGTGACTCAAAGAAGGAGGAAAAAAAACATTTACTCTGCTCTTCTTCTGACAGTTTCTCATAAAATATCTGCAGTCCATCTATCTTTTAGTACTCCAGGCTCCTCTGGAGAGCAGAAAATAGTAGTTTAAAGCTCACTTCAGTGCCAGTCTGCGGGAGATTGCTTTCCACAGGACCCCTGCTGATGGAGGCCTAGGGGAAGAGGCCCAGGAGTTATTCAATCAGTCCAAGGCTCTGGGGCGGCCGGGGCTCCTTTGAGGGCTGATTATAAAGCTGCCCTCCTGTTGCCTGCCTCCGAACAGAACGAAATGAGCAGCCTCTTGCTGAGCAGATTCTGCAAGAAGGAATTTCACCTGTCATGGAGTTTGTCAGAATTTCAGGATTTATCTTGGTGCAAAATTAATAAAATACCAACTAGGATTTCAGCCTGACTACTCAGCTGTGTCATCTCAAAGTGATCTTTCACCTAAGAAAACCTGGACACGGAGCTACTGAAGTCATTCTTGCCCTACTTTTGCTCGGGAGCTTTGGCAGGATGCTATGACTGAATAATAAAACGATTAGAGGTGGATTTCCTGACAATTACACCCAACGTCAAGTGCTGGGTGGGTGCTACCGTCCTAATGCGTGACCTTCCACCTTACTTCTGTGGTTCCTAAATCTCCCTGGAATAAGCTCGGAATCTGAAATAGAAAAAGATCATTTCTGCAGTTTATAACCTAGCAGGTCCCTTATGGCAGCACATCTGTTAAGTTCATACACTGGTATTCCAGGTCTGGATTTGATTTATAAGTTTTACAGGAATACAAACAACAGAGTACATAAGATTACATTCAGTGAAACACTGCAAATTAATATTGCCGTGACAGTCAAGTACGTGGTCTTTTAACCATATTCTGAGTCTAATATTGCGGTAAGGTGCCAGATTGATAAAGCATCATCTCAAACCTCTATGAGCTGAGTTCAGTTCTTTCAACTGAGACAGTCTCACCGGTCTTCTGACAGTGCCTTACAGCAATAATAATAATAAAAAATCTTTGTACACTACCTATTTAAGTAAGATTGTGCTAGCTTATAGCACTTGGTCACATGTATTTCAAGTCTCAGGTAGCATAGAAGCAATTAACTTGCAGCCTGCAAGAGAGCTTTTCAGATAAAAGAGGAGATCAACTTGTAGAAAATAAAATAATTGTCAGCTAAGCCACCTGATGGGGAAATAAATATTATTCAATTTACAATGCTATTGCTCCAGATCTCGACATGGAGAAATAGAGATCCACTGTACCAAGAAACAGCAAAATATACCCAGATTGGGAACAAAGATGAATTTGCCATCAACAGCTCTTACCCTACATTGTGGCAACTTCTATACGCTGCGCAAAGCTGTTTGCTGTTTGAAGTAACAAATCTACCTTTCTGTCTATTTGCTTGTCAGCATTTTCTAACAAGACCTTAAAACAAATGGTAAACATATCCCTTTCCTACCTCCTCACCTTTTAAATGACAATTCAACATTAATACATATCATAAAGCCACCTTTACCAGGCAGTAGTAGTCTGACAGTTTTAGCACCAAGAGATCTCAGAGTAAAGAGAGAGAGAGAAAGCACGCAAGTGAATGCACAGATGGTGGGAGGGGACACAGGGTGCTCTCAGCAGGCTACAGTAGAGATGCATTAACTCCACAGAGGGATAAGGGCTTCCCACCAGTACAGTCATGAATTATAACTGAGCATGGGAGTGAGTTCTTAGTGCCTGTCTCACAGCAAATATACTGTTCCATTTTCCTGCACAATCACCTTTCACCTTTCCAAACGCAAAGCAAAGCAAAATGCACCACTAATATTTAACAATATCACAGGTTCTTTATGTAACATAGCACACACATCTACACACACAAAGTATGGGAAGCTGAGTATTCCCTGACACAGAGTATCCCCAGGCGGATTTACACACCCGTGATCAGAGTGTAGCGATTCTGCTGCAAAATGAGACTATAACAATACAGATAAACAACTAAAGCTGCATGTAGAAATGTGTGTAACTCAGCAGTATCAGCTCACGAGAACTGAATCATCTCTTTCTTTTTCCTTGTTAACAGGGTGGAGGACACTCAGTTTCAGCTTTGAACACAAAGGAAGCTCAACTTAAAAAAAATAAATCACAGGAGCCTGCAAAAATCCACTCTTTCCATCCAAAATTATATTTCAACCTCAGCTTGATCAAAGCATGGTGAACTTGACCCCAATAGCAGATAGAAAAGCTAAACCTAAAAGCTGTTCCTCCTGGTTGGGGTTTTGTAATGAACAGCTCCAGTTGTGTAGCCATCTGCATCTGAGTCTTTTTGACTAATGTTTGGAAGGGAGCAATCTAATGATGCTCTTTTTATCCCCCCTTCTCAAAAAAAAAAAAAAAAAAAAAAAAAGAGAAATGAAAAAGAAAGAAAAAAAGGAAAAAGAAGGAAATTCACCACTTTGCAGCCAAGATTACTCTTTACTGGAGTTTCCTGGATGTGTCTCTTTATGAATCACTGACCACACCTTGTTTTCACAAACTATCTGCACCTCCTCCCTAGGGGAATTCATCCCCTCCCAACTTTCCTCCTACTCAATGAACCTATCAATGGAGAAGACTTGTTATTTCTTGTTATTTTAGGCAGCTGAAAATTTGACCAATTTTAAAGGATTCATTTGCCATGCCTTTCACTTTCGTTTAAATCCTCAGTGTTCCTGTTCTAAATGACAGCACCGCAAGCACTGCTTTTAAGCGCTATTCATCTTGCCTACCACATCTCAGCCTTTCACACAGAAGGCTGCTCTCTCTCCAACAATGGAGCCTTACTCCTTTATAGCTTGAGGGCAGAGACTGTTACTAGCTGTAGACTTGCTGCAAATATCACAATAAAGGATACAAATGTGAATTTCTCTTAAAATACGGGTTCAGCTCTGGAGGTACCTTGCTTTAGAAAACTCTGTCAAGAGCAAACAATATATCTTTCTCCAAAATTCATAGCAGACACCACAGCTTTTCCAAATGATCTAGTGTGTCAATGGAATCAGGACAGTTGTGAATTTTATACTTTTCTCCACTTCGAGTCTGTAATTGATATTTTAGCTTCCTTCATACTTAATATTCGCAATCTTGTTTTGGCAGCATGTCTTGTGGAACACTAAAAAAACAAAGAACAAACATTCCCCCTCTCTCCAAATCCCTGGAGCTTGAGGAGATGCAGGGCTACTGAGCTAAGCTTTGTGATGGAAGAAGGTAGGCTTCAGACTGCAGATTTTAAGAGGTGGCAGGTTTGCTGCTACCAAGCCCGTCCATCTATGCTTTGGTACACCCAACCATGGAGGGGTGAGGATGCCAGGGTATATGGGGGCCATGGCAACCTTCTGCCAGTGCTGTGGAGGGAAGAGAGGGTAGACCCTGAACGGCAAATTTCAGTGGTAATGTTGTGCCATCACTCATCAGGAAACCTCAGGACCAGTGGAGAGAGGAGCCAGGAATGAGGAGCTTATTCATGGGGATGGAGTAAGGGGGGCCAGCAGCAGGGTTGGGGGGAAGGGAGGCTGATTTGCAGAACTGGCCATGAAGCTCCTCAATACACCATAGCTGGATGCTTCATAAAGTCACACTGATGGCAGTCCCAGAGATGGCCATCTGTTGTCAGCTCTGGGCCAGATGAAAGATAATATAATGGCAGCTACTGGTAGAGAACAGCAGGGCAGTTGTAGGAAGGAATGTGTCCTAGAATGAAGAAGTGGTTCCTCTTGTTTAGCACAGAAAATCAGTCATCGATATCAACTACATTAGCAAGAAATTAATGGATGGACAATTAAGAGAACTGAACTGATCTACCAGGGAAATTATTCAAATGCAAACAGAGTGCTTATTTCTTCTGCTTACTCCAGGTGTATGAGCCAACTGATCTGACTAATGGCAAGGTGTAGGCTGAAATGTTCAGGGCACAGATGATAAAACCTCATTTTCTGCAAAGGGCAGAATTCCATTTCTAATGATTATTTGTGGGTCAGGGAATACATTTACTGTATTCCTCAATCTACAACAGGACTCCCTGATGTTCACAGAGGTTTCTACAAGGACTGAGGGTAGAAATTGGCCTTTATGTAATAACCGAACATCCTCTTTATTATTATCATGATTTATTTTTACAAGTGCCTTATGATTATTATCAGCATCACTCAGCAGAAAAATGTTTGCTTTCCCAAACACTATTATTTCTATCTTGTTTCTTTCTTTGCCCCATAATCTCCTTTCTACTCCTTTGCCTTTCATTTTCTTCATTTCTGTGTATTTTTCTTTCTGCAGCAACTGATTTGCTTTTTTAGCCTGAAGTCTCAAACACCTCACTGTTCCATTTGCTAAAGCAATCAGAAATCATGATGTTAATATTGACATGTAATGTCAGTGATATGCTACAGAGTCAACAATTACAAAGACAAAGGAACAGTGGAGCTTATCTTCTGATCGTCATGGTTTCATGTTGCTTTCAGACTGGAGACAACAAACTTCATGTAATATACTTACATGACACAGTCTTTGCAATCACAAGAATTATGAACTGTATGAACTTTATTACCTGATTCTGCAGAATCTATTTAATGTTGACCATACAAGGCAGCAAGGAGAACAGGTCCAAAGTATGGGTTAAAATTTTTTTTTGCTACTGTTTTTTTTAAAGCAGATACCTATATTTTACAAAAAAAATCCAGACATACAAGAGCATAAACAGGAAGGAGTAGGCAAAATAGGGACATATATTCAAGAACATACATGCTTGGGTATGACTCCATCCCCAGTGAAAGAGAAGGAATACACATTTTTGTTTATTTTTGTATGGGTACTTTGTGGGTATAGCTCAATACTTATTTTGGACAGTATATTTAGCTTCCAATTCTCTGCCATTTTACTGTTCCTTAACTCTGAATTTCTTTTCAAGATTACAGAGCCTACAAGAAGAGCTGGAGAGGAACTGTTTAGGAGGAAGTGTAGTGACAGGACAAGGGGCGATGGTTTTAAATTGGAAGAAGGGAGATTTAGATTAGATACTAGAAAGAAATTCTTTACAGTGAGGGTGGTGAGGCACTGGAACAGGTTGCCCTGAGAAGTTGTAGATGCCCCATCCCTGGAGGTGTTCAAGGCCAGGTTGGATGGGGCTTTGAGCAACCTGCTCTAGTGGGAAGTATCCCTGCCCATGGCAGGGGGGTTGGAACTAGATGATCTTTAAGGTGCCTTACAACCCAAACCATTCTATGATTCTGGTTTATTCAAAGGCATCATTAATCAGATTATCTGCTACACTATCCTTGTCAATTAATTCTTAATTTCATCAATAATATCACTCAAGTGATCTGAAAAAACAACCCCATAATTGTGATACAATTGCTCCAGAAACTTAAGGAATGTTCTCTCAGGAAATATATAAGGGATTTTATGAACACATGGTTTCCTGCTTATTTAGAGGAAAAAGTGTGGACTGTTTAATAGGCTGACTGTTGCTTGTAGAGTTGCAAGTATATGGAGTATGTGGAGACAAGTAAGAACCATTAATAGTAAACCTATCTTTGTCAAGCACTATTTAATGAAATCAAAATGGTCCCTGAAACTCTGGCACTTAGGGCTTGGTGGGCTTTGCAATGTGCTATAAATATTCATGAACAAATGAAGTACCCACAGGGAATGTTTACATTTGAATAGGCCAATCAAAGGATAGTGAACTCACAAGCTCCAAACCTGTAGATTTCTTATTTAGAAAAGAATTACTGCATGAAAACCTAATATGGCTGTAACACCCCTTAATCCCCAGGAGGGAAGGGCTCTGAAAGGGAATTCAGAGTAATTTTTTTTGTATTTAAACTTTGTTTGACATTGAAGTGAAAGACTTGTAGTGGAAACACTTTGAAGGTGTGTCCTTAAAGAGCTAATATATGGATGCCTCCACCATGCTTCTCCTGATTGCCTTTTGGAGAAAATTTGCAAAGAAAATAATTCTCCCTTCTAGGGAAAGAAGTCTCATATCTCAGGAACATAAGCTTGCCTTTTTTAAAACTTGGAAGTCATGGAAAAAATACTCAGTGCACATAGGGGTGCACACTAATATCCATACATCTATCTGAAACAGCACAGTAAGGGTTCAGGAAAAAATGCATGAGCTCTATCTAGTCACCTAAAACATAAGCATTAATTACAATGTAGTATCTCTGGCACACATATTGTTATCATCACCCTCCCTCATGAGATGGAGAAGATGCATGTTTAAGTGGAGCAAGTTAGTACCAGACCTTGCAACTGAATCCAGCTCTCCTGACTCCCAGGCATTTGCTCTTGACAAGAGCAACTTGATTGCCTGCTAAGGACTAAGGCCAACATTACTGAATATGGCGCCTGTATTTAAGCACCAAAAGTGTTTTGCTGAAACCTTAAACGAGGCTATGACTGCTCAGCACCTATGCTTTTATCAAGGCTATCTTCAGGCATTTATGACCTGATTTCCTGATGTACTCAGCACCAGCATCTTGTGTTGGCCTTAACTGCAGCTGGAGGTGCTCAGCACCCTCTCAGAAATAGGCCATTGAGTTTGAAAATGTTGGCCTAAAGCTTTGATTGTTAATTGGATTTCAGGTAGGCTTCTTTTTAAGAAGAGCTGACAAAGTTATTCCCTGCTGGCTCCTGGCCTTTGGGGCCTAGAAAGTCAGCATCTATGTTCCACTCCTCACCCCAAGAGTTTGGGGACCTAGAAATGCCAGAACTAATCTCCGATTTCACTTAAAAAAATGTTTTGAGGCCTTTTCTTTGTCAAGAAAACATCCTTGAAAATCTAACTTCACCTGCAGGTTTGAAAGTTTTGTCCCTGTTTTTGTGTAAAGAGTATAAATTATTCATGGTCTCCCCTGCTGTCGTGGAAGGCTCGCCGTTGGGACCTACATGATACACACACTCAACTACTGTGCGGGTCTTGGTAAAACAATCCTATGTGAAAGTAGCAGGGCCACTGTTGCTATGGCCGATGTTATTCCCACACCAATGTCTCTCCCTGCTGGTCCCCGAAGGCTGCTGCCACAAGGAGACAACCCCAGCCCAGGTTAATTAGCAGTTTTCTCTAGCGGACCCCCAAATGAGAGAATATAGTGTTTGAATCCCAGATCTGCTACTGTCTCTACTAACACTCTCAGTCAAACCTTTTAGTTCTTGAAATAGCCTAGAGCTTGCTCAGTTCTGCTCCAGCTCATGTCAAGGGCCATTTCAAAATGTTGAGGCCATTAAAGGCTTTTTTTAAAAGCTGAGGTCTTCGGGAGCATTTTATAATGCAGAGATCTTTGGAAAGTTTAATCCTTAAAGAAATGAGGAAGAAACTGGAAGATTATTTTCAACAGTGCTAAGCTTGGAACATAAAAATGTTAAAACTGGACATCCAAAGAGGGACACATATAAAGCCACACAAAACTTCTGGACACTCTTCTATGTTGTCTCTGCCCTGCTCTGCTCCAGCTGCTTGCACAGGGAGCTGAGGATGTTCTCCTGCTGTTTTAAGCGACATGAGTAACATCTGCTATGAGTGCTTCATTCTTTCTTTCATCCTCTCCCTGGGGAAGGAACTGTGTACTTAATTTTGGAAGAGAGCACTGTTGTTGTGGGTTGGGATTTTGGGGAAGGTTTAGAAATCTACATGCAGGTTCATGTTTATACGAGAGAATATGAGATGCCTTTAGTACCTCAAGCTGTACCCTATTCTTAAAAGCAGAAGTTGAGAATGTGCATGGTAATGCTTAACTACTGTGGAAGTCTGTTCCACAATCCTGGGCCAGCCTGTGAAAAAGTTCTAGGTCCTGTGCAAAAAAACTTCAGTTCTTTGATAAAACCATTTACAAAGTAGGGCTGTCAACTACCATGTTGTTACCAAATGAGAAGAACTTCTCCGGTGACACCTGAGATTTGCTGGACCCAGTCCACCAAGAATATTAAGGATTGAGTCTTAAGAGTACAACTGGACAAACATGTAGGAAGGCAGTGCAGACAGCAAGAGAGCAGGTTGAATATGCCTCTGGTGTCCTTTGCTGCTGAGGAACAGTGCTGCAGCTCTTTCTATCAGCTGGAATGTCCCACAGGCTGATGGCTTCATGCCCAAGTATTCTACACTGATGGAGTCCAGACGGGAAGCAGCAAGGGCGTGAATCACTGAGGCCAGGTCCCTTTTGAACAGGATGGGAAGCAACTGCTGATCCAATTATTTCTTGCCCTAGTTTTTATGTCTGTAAAGTGGGGACACTTACCTGCCCCAGAGGCGACTAATTATTAGTCACAAAATGTTAAGTAAATTCTGTAATTGACCAAAAAGAGATATATTTTTTGTACTGGGCAAAATGGTCTTGAGAGGTCATGTAATCCTGGCTAGTATCATATTCAGAACTAACTATTGTTACTAATAAAACAGTGATAAAACCTGCACAATTACTCAGCAATTCTATTGGACACTGGTACCTCTTTGACCCAGTAACATCTTAAAAAAAAGTCTAAAATGAATCCATTCACTCTGGGAAACAGCCCACAAGAATGTCTCATTCCTCCCCACAAATACCATGATATGTTGTTGTTGACTATGGAAGTAACACTTGGCCTAGAAATAAGAAAGGAATGACTACACCTCATTGGGGACAAGGGAAGCACAAACACCCATTCAAACATTGAGGGCTAAGTCCAAAGACTAAGGCAAAAGAAACAGGCACTGAAGATAACATGAGGACAAGAAAGGGGAGTTTTAATAGGCACAAATTACTTTATCATAATTTAATGAAATTTCAGTATTAAGTTAAATTTGCGATGTTTCTTTACTTCCTTGTTAATTAAAGGTTCAGTATTATGGATAATGGATGGAGAAGACCACCCTGTACAGAGAACTGTATCGTCATACTCAGGTGTTCAGTTAGAAGAGTTTCAACTTTTGGGAGATATCAGGTACCCTGAAAATACACCTACTAAGCTTCCTTATCTGATACCTAGATGGGATATATTTCTGATTTTAAAGATTGTTACAAGTCTAGTTCTGAAAAGCCCTTATTGTATTAAGCATGTCTTATTCAAAGCTTTCCATTCTAAAGAATAAACATTTTTAGGGACATACATTTTCAGCTCCATTTCAGAAGCGCAAATGCATGACATGGACTTTTCAACACCTAAGTATGAAAATTCACAACTTGAAACACTCTTAAAACATACACTGGTAGCTGCTACAGAAGGATTCCTTTTGCTTCCTTTCTGTTCAATAGCTATGAAGCACAAAGCATTTAAAAGAACGGTCAAAAGTGTGAGAAGGGCAAGGTATGGATATGATCTTAAAGAGCAGATTCCTGTAAAATCTCATTATTTCAACTTAAAGGTTGAGTAATACACTGCAAGTTTGATTTTCAGGACTGGTCATTTACTCTGTTCTCACCAGAACGTGGTCCTATGGGATTGTCTTGCATTCCTAAGCAGGGTCTGGAGTGAAAGCATGGAAACCTCTAAAGAGTGTCCTATTTGTTTTTTGTATTGAGAAAGTTGGTAATAAGGGGATGGTAACTCCCCCAAAGTGAGGTGAACATAGTATGTGGAGATTCTTATGTTCCTATAGGCTACTCTTCCTGCAACAGGAGTCAGAAAATGCTAAGAATCGCACTGGGCCAAACACCAAGTTAACCATCGTTATAATGCATTTATTTTCTGTATCCCTGAATTCTTTCCCTTTAGTTATCAACTGCACCATACATGTGGCTAAGGCTTCTACATTACATGTGGCTAAGGCTTCTACGTTATTGTGTTCTGCTCTGCTCTACCTTGTTGATGTATTTACTCTGCCCTACAGCCATGGAGTGCTGTCTGTAGCTTCTAATCTGAGATGATTAGCATCTCTGGTGCATGGTAGATGCACTTGAGATGCATGTTTAAATTAAAACCAAGGAACCATTCCTGATAGAGGGAATAAATAGACTGTTACGCTGCAAGCCCCAACACAAACCACGGTAATGTGAAAGGATAGAGAAACATAACCTGGAGGCTAGTTGCCAAAGATGCCACTGCTTCAGCCGGTAGATAGCCTGAACAAAGCAATGCCTCCTAGAATAGGTTTTAAATGAGAATGTTATAGAGCTCAATGTATTTTCAGCAAAAGCAGACTCCAAAGATCTGTACCTACTGCTCTGCCTAAGTGCTTTGCTGCCCTTTCACCAGCCTGGGTAGGTAACTGGAGGCAAGAGCAGAAAGCCAGTGATCCTAACAAATAAACGCAAATGGCATGATGGTACTGCATTCTTTTAAACATAATGCATTCTCCACTGGGGTGGGGCTACCAGGCTAATTAAAATAATAAACATAATGCATTAAGTGAATAACAAAATGAATATCTTTTCCTTTTTGCAAGTGTAGATAAGCCAGAGAGAGGCTGTCTCTAAGGGTATTGGCATGTGGTTTGTTAAGAGACTTCAGCATGGAACAATCAACCCACTGGTTGTCACCTACCTGGCACAGAGCAGACTTTATCTCTCTGTAGCGACATCCTTTTGTGCCCTTCACTGGAAAACCAGGTGCTTCAGTTATGTTCAAGTTTTAATGAACTAGGCTTAGATGGAGATAGCAAAATCTTGCCCTCAGTCTTGGGCTGAAGGCTGCTGAAGGCAGCTGCTCAGGACTCCATGTATTTTGAACCAATTGTGTTTTAGGGGAGACAGGGTGATAAGGAGGTGGATCTACAACTACACCTGGATCTCTATATACCTTGCATCTTCATAATCCAGTTACCTATTCTGCCTTTTTAAAATCTGATCTGAATTCTGCTGTTAAAACTAATTTACATCTTTTTGTTCCCTTTTCTTTCTTTTCATAATTGTATTTTGCCCTGCTCCTTCTCTCTTCCTGAGTTTGGGGATTTTTCTCCTTTTGGCCTTTCTTCTCTAACAATTTTTCTTTTCTCTTTGCAGAAACTGCTCATGTCCTTAGTTTTCCCTACTTCTTTATTTTGATTAATCAGTGACAAACAATAGAATTTGTGAAAATCAGTAAGCCAAAAATATTTAAACAATTTTTCCTGAAAAAGCAGTTTCACCTTATTGGAAACACTCTGCAAAAAAAGCCCCAATTAGTATTTTGACAAAAAAAAATCAAGGAAAATTATTCCACAAAAATAATGCTGTAAAAGAAACACATGCAACAAAAGTAGTTTCTGACATTTCCTCATTCCACTCAGCATCTCCTTTATTTTCCCCACAAGTCCAATAACCTTCTACACAAGCCAGACCATTTCCTGACTTCAAAACTCAAGCTTGCCTCTTTCTGTCCATCGCTACGTATGAGTGTCTTTTTCCCTAAATGTCCAACTTTTATTTTCTTTTCCTTGTCCTTCTCTTCCACTTTGGGTCAGAGCTTGTATGCATGGACAGTAAATTAAGCAGATTTGGATCTACTAAAAACAGGAGAGAGATACAGCACAGGCACTTTGGAGTGCTGCAGGTATGCTACTGCAGGTACTACAGGACTTCCCATGACCTAGAGATTCACCAAGAAAGAGGTAGGGAAAGCTATGAGAAAGGCTTTATTCCCTATTGTTTTCATGCAGAAAGAAATCAGGAAAGAGAAAATATAAATACCAATCCCCCCCCCCCCCCCCCCCCCCCCCCCCCCCCAATGAATTAATGCATGGTTCAAATGCTCTGATTTCTTTTTTTTCCAAAAAATATTTCTTATCATCATGCCAAATATTAGTATCAGGTTTTCATCATGTGAAACTTTCAGTAAATGAAATACTAAATGGGCATATTTGTGCATGAGCCTCAAGGAATCACAGAATTGCCAGAGTTGGAAGGGACCTCTGGAGATCATCTAGTCCAACTCCCCTGCTAAAGCAGGATTGCCCAGAGCACATCACTCAGGACTGCATCCAGGCGGGTCTTGAAGCTCTCCAGAGAACAGGGCCTCACTAGCCTTTTGCCTCTGTTGATGAGATGAAATCCAGCTCTGGTCCAAAGCAAAATTAATTTGCTCACACCTCAGTAAAAGAACTTAGAGATGCTATAAAAAACTACTGAAAAACCTTAAGTGCTGAAAGAACTCTTCATTCCAAACAAAAATCACATGGTTGGAAGCATAGAAAAGGCCTTACTGTACAAATACTTGCCCTTGTTCCATCCCTATAGACCATCAGAGACTCTGTTTCTAAATTATTTTAGTTTATGTTGAAGTATTAAGATAGGTTGACAAAGGAAAGAAATCAATCTTCCTCTGCTGTGTCAAAGTGTAATACCACATTAACACACCATCACTTCTCACTGCAAGACAGGCAGTGCAGAATGTTAATATATAGTAAATATTCCCTTCATCCAAAATTTTCAGATCTTGTACAACATTTATTTCTTCCCCTCTGTCCTTTTCTTTACCATTACTAAATGGTATCATTACAAGTCTGACAATAGCACACAAGAAGGCATTGTACCATTCATTTGACCCTATTATTTCTTCTCCCTACCAAGTTAGTATTTATGGGAAATGGCCAGCAGATAAACAAAGATAAATTCTGTCTACTTCTGCCCTCGCCCCATCCTTGCACTCCTACTTCAGTGCTTAGCGTTTCACACTTAGAGACAAAAGGATACACTTATTTTCCACTTAATTTCTTGAGTAAATGTTTTATGGATATCAAACAGAAAAAGAGAATGCCCATTTCTCTCTCCTCAAGAATACCTTGATCTGCAACAACCTACAGACCAAGAAGCCAAAGGTGGCTCCTGAAATTCAGGTCTGTATCAGGTGTCTTTCTGCCATCACCATTTTGAAGCAACATGGGTGGAATCACCTGCAATTTCTCTTGTCCTTCCCTCATTTGCATCCTGATGATAAGCAAGTATCAGAGGAGGTCATGGTGAGTAAAGCTTTGAACTCAGCTATCAAACACATAATGCTATCATTACCCCCAGGTTATACAAGTGTGTGGTACCTGCAGCTCTGTTTGGAAGAAGAACTTCTGTGGACACTGTGTGCAGTCATAGATCTTGTCCTCTTGTCCATGGGCTGAGAAAATATGCTGCTGCAACTTGTTTGCTTGGACAAACACTGGAATATTAGATAAACAACAAGGTTTTAATTATTTCGTATTACAAGTGAAGAGTTTTTTATAAGCAATTTCCCATTAACACTCAGCAATTCCAAGAGGTAAAATTAGGCTGGCACACTGATTTCACATTAGACTTTTGTTATAATGGGTACGAACACTATGTATCTACAAATTCTGATCCTTCTTTTAAAATGAATGAATTGAAACAGATGCCTGGTTTAAAAAAAACAACAAAACAAACTATAAAAAAAGACCCCAACAGGACAACCAATGAAGATTTCAAACTTGAAGAATTTAAAAATGCCATTTTCTCTTCAGAATTATTTCTTCATGCTTACCACATTCTGATTGAACACACACAAAACTTATTTCCTAGGAACCAACAGGTTTAAAGAGCACAGATGCCAAAGTCCTGTTTACTCTGCATGCCTAAAGTTAAAGCTAACAAACAGCTCTGTATTTAAATGTGTTAATGCTAAAAATTATATCCCACAGCTACACTGGGGCAATGTCTATAAATGTGAAACAGAACTGCAGGTAAATTCTCTTTGGATACTTTAAGATCAACTCTGCCTACACAGTGAATGCAAGGGTTTCAATAATATAAACATGTTCAATTTTAATGACTACAAAACAAGGCCCTAAGACTGTGTAACAGTTTACCTAGGAGACATACTATTAATAATTAAATTGTATATGCCAGAGGCAGTGTTTGGGTTGGCAGCACTGACTTCTGATGGATGCCTGGTGCACTGTGACCTAAAAAAGTTTGCATCTACAATATTAATCTGTATAGGCAGGGAAAGGATTTATTAAAGATGCTGGCATTTGACTTTGACTCTACTCCTAATCATTAAAATTATTCTAATTGCAAGGCAACAAAAAACATCAGAACATTGTTCTTCTGAGTCATACATTTTAATCACATTTCTCATTACACTGAAAAAAAAAAAGATCAGATTCTATTTTCCACATAAAACTTATATTGGTGATTTTTACTTCTTGTTAATATTCTAGCAAGACATGCTGAAATAATTTAATGGCATATTGCTAATAAACCACCATTGTTTATGATTAATGCTCGGTGTCTATTTACCCCATCAGCAAAAAGGAAAAAACTGTTTCACACAGATTGGAATCGACTTATCTCCATTCTCTTTAAGATATTTTACAAGGCTACTGGCTCAAACATTAAAGGATTAATTTTATCAGGGATCTTGCTCACAAGGAGAACCGTCAGTGGGTACTCCTTACATATGCAAGTTTTTATATTGTGTTTACAATTCCCCCAAACTTGGAAAACGAAGACCCACGGCATTACACTAAAAAAAAAATCACATCATAATTTAATTTGTACAAAAAGACAAGAGAAAAAAACCTACTATAATCAGTAAAAAACCAAAAAACCCTAAACCCAACACGCCTAACAAAAAGGAGTACGGAACACAGACATCTAACAAGCAAACTATTTATGAGAGTACTATCCATAGATTGACATTACTATGACAAGCTGTGCAGTGAGGATTAACTATGCATTTTTTTTAATTTTATAACTCACAAAAATGTGTGAAACCTGAACACAGTGAGGTAATAATCATCACCAGCCACTGTATCTGAGAGATGAAAAATTCAACTTTAATTTTCCTCTGTAGCACACACTTAGGCTTTATTGGGAGGGGAGCTGTCAAACAAAGAGAAGTAAAATAAAGGTATTGAAGGGTATTTGCCTATCAATGAAAATCCTTCACTCCCATTAATGGAGAACAGAAACCTTGAATGGCTTCCAGAATTAGCATGCCATTGATGCGAGAATACCCAAAGTGTGTTTTGTCATGTTTGTGATTATCTTTGATTTTCATCTTGAAAAGCAAAATTGGGCATGTAAGCTACATATTAACGCTTATGTTTTAGGTTATCATTTTATGAAATGTTCTATTAAGAAGTCCTTAAAAAAACTCACAACAACTCTGTAGGCATCCTTTTAATGTGTTTTCATTTCCAACAACAGCATTTTTCTGTTCCTCATTATGGCCCAAACACTGCAGTGCTTAGCCCTACTGGGTCAAGTTATTTTCTCACTTGGGTTTTACTACTGAATAACACCACTGACTTGGGGAGGTTTATTCCACACTTGGACCTGTGTCAGGGGAGAGCAGAACTTAACTTCTGTCAAGACAGCATGGTTTGCTTTCTGAAGCACATTATAAGGGTGTTTCTTCTCACCACACGCCAACAAACACATGCAAGCAGGCTTTTTTACCCTATCAGAGGAGAATGTTGCTGCACAGGCTATGCCCAGCAGCCCTTGCCTGTGGGGCCAAGTTATATTGTTTTAGATTAAACATCTGTAGCTTTAAAGCACAAATTTATGGGCAGTTTTAATCTTGGCAAGTTTGGAAAGTGGAGGTGATGAATGTGATAGCATGGAAGGTAACAGACTTCTCTAATTATAAGAAACTCAAACTTCCGAGAGAAAAGAACTACTTGAAATGTAGTTCTTACAGATGGATGCCTGACCTTCCAGGGAGATCAGCTTTCTAAACAATTTCTAATCAATACGACTAATGAGCACAAATGTAATGTTCCCTCCTAAAACTGACCTCAAGCCAGCACACGACACAGTTGTAAGTGGAGTTCTGCAAGCGTAAGCTAAGGGCATGACTGGGACAAGCAGTGATGGCCTCCTACCTGTAAAGCACACTGGACACTTGAAGGTGCCCCCCATGCCTTCAAAGCTGTGCTCTATCAGGTGGCACTGAAGTTTGGCAGGAGAGTCGAATGTCTGATTGCAGAGTTTGCATTCATGGTTCAGTCCTTCATCTGTGGGAGAAATCAAAGGAAAAGTCAAATTCACCACAGCCCTCACCAAAGAGCGAGTCCAACATGATCTATGAACTGAAAGAGACTTATTGTTTTGCTAAGCTCAGGAAACTGGATGCCTCTCAGCACCTACGGCTGCTGAAGTCTTCTCTTATCTGGAAGGTTTCAGAATGTACAAAGCTTAACCGGGCATTAAAAGCACTGATTTCCCACATACAGATAGCACCAAACAGGAATGTAGAGCATTAGACTTCAGTAGGACATGATAAGTGGGACTCGAAACATCATCTCTTAGCAGAGCCACCCAACCACAGTCGAGTACATTTGCAAAACAGTGCGTGAGGAATTTCACGCTGATCACACATCATCCCCTCCACCACGGGCAAGGACTGCGAGTGCACACATTTTTGGCACTCTGGCTGATGTGGAATTTCTCGTAACCAGGCTGAGGGTAAGGTAGTTTATACCCCTACATCTCTCCCGCTCCACGTTTCCAGTCCCAGGGGCATACGCGAGACCTTTGGCAAGCCTCAGGATTTCCCAGCTCCCTTTCTGACAACCCTAGATATTTTTTTTTCTCCTCTTTATTTGTGTTTCTCCTCTTTTAACAGCTCAGAAAAAGTCCCCCTGCGCCTCCTGACGCAGCTTTCCCGTCAAGGTCCTGCAGCTTTAAAAACCTTCCCACTCCCCGCTGCTTGTTCCTCGGCTTCCTCCCATTGTCCTCCGAAGGCCGGCTGGTGTCTGGCACCAGGTTCCCTTCCTGAGGGTGCTGCAGGATTCATCCACTCCGCCATGAGGGCAGTCAACGGCTGTCCTACTTAGAAACAGTTGCTAGGTAAGAAGTGGCTTCCAGCCCTGCTGCAGAGGCCTCAATTCCCACAGCGCCGCTTAGAAAAGGTCCTTCTGTATGTCACCAGTGTGCTACACGAGTAGCATTGATCTCACAGGTAAATACTGTATCTGATTATTAAAAAAATCAAGGGGGAAATAAAACAGCGACTGGCACGGCTCCCCACCAAGCCACCGGCACGGCTCCCTGCCGGTTCTCAGGAGAAAAAGGGCAATTTAGGGAGAGGGCCCTGCCTGCCCCCCAACACCTAAATGCCAGGCTGCCCACCTCCTGCCGAGCAGAGCCAGACATTAGTGACCATGATGAGGGATGCTTGTGATGATGAGGAATGCTCGCCCTTGGCAGTTGCTGTGGACCATGAGAACACAGCCTTTTGTAGGGCACACAACAACAACAACCACCCTCCTGCCCACTGGGGCAAAGCCCAACGTGACACAGTCCTGGGGCCACGCGCTCTCTCAAAAGCATCCTTAGTAACTTAATCAGAATTAGAAAAAAAAAATAATTTAGCGGCAGCCCTCAGCTTGCACTTCTCATTAGTCTCCAAGCTACATTTAGCCATCACTTAAGTCATGACATCTTTAGTAAAGGGTGGGAACTCATGGGCTTCAGACAGCAGAAGCTGGTCCAGGCGGTGGTGGCCATGCTGCAGGTGGGACTGTTGAAAACTACCATTGTGTGGTTTTCTACAAGGTGTCAGAACACTTTCTGGTGAGCAGGTAAGGGGCAGAGGAAAACCAATACACCCAAAAGATTTCCACAAAACAACAACAGGGTTAGGTGGTAGGATGTCTCCTTTGGAGCAAACAGGTAAAAACACACTGTCTACAACAATTTCTGCCCTAGCAACAGTCCGGACCTGGGGAGCTCTGTCTCCACCGAACACCTAGCTCTCATAATTTTCATATATACAGTGACTCAATTGCCTTTCATGGTAAAACCAGGTGTTTCCCATAGTGACTGCAAGAGGAATGTAGGACCCCATTTCGACTCTGTAAAATGGACGCATTGGTACGTGGCCTTTTTTTTAACCTTCCTGTCTTCCTCTCTGACACAGTGCCGCAGAGCAGCGCCACGGGCACAGACAAACACGGCCGAGCTTCGGCCATATGCTCAACACAGCAAACTGCAGGCTTCTCTTCATCCTCTCCCCAGTTAAAGCAACATTCAATGCTCCTGCCTGGCTCCATGTGCTGAAGAGCTACCAGAGGTGGCAGGCCTGCTCTGGGAGTCAGCTGAAAAAGGCCAGTGGTCCTATCAATCCTGTGCCCATGGACTACTGCCACTAAGGCAGCAGATCGGAGGCTGCTGAGGTACGTGTCCCATCTAGCCAGGCATTGATGGCTGAACACATTCTGTTTAGTAAACTCCCAGGGGCAGAGTAAGGGTGGATGACACCTTCTCATCAGGTAGGTGACATCTTTTGTAACTCTTCATAGAGAAATTAGCAACCATTTATCAAATATATGCTAACTACTTCCTCAGCAGGGAAAATTTTAGTGGATTCTCAAGAGCTGCCTGTGATTTGCTGTTTTCTACCATCACTGACAAACCCTTCCAGTGTGCTCTGCTTTTGCTACTGCTGAGAGAAGACAAGTATGGCCCCTGCAAGGACCATCAAGAGGAGTATGAGGGAAAAGAATCTGGCACACACCAGTCCGTACATCTAAGAGACATGGCCACATCCCACAAAGCTCTCCCAACAGGCAGCAACCCATGGGCAAAGCTGCAGAATAACATACTGAAAAGAGAAGGATGACTCAACAAACCATATATAAATGCCTCTTCTTCCCTGAACTTGCAAATCAATGTACAGGCTGCCACAGGTGATCAAAGAATTTCTCCTACATCCAGATCCTTGCCATGGTCATTACCAAACAGATAGTTCTGAAGAAGTGCAAGTCTCCACAAAGGGTAATTGCGGGCTAGAAAGCCTGTAGGGTAAAGTTTCTTCATCAGACTGTTTGTGCTGATACAGACAGTCAAAGCAATTAGGACAAAGGGAGCTCCATCTCAGGATCTTCCACATGTCAAGGTGAAGATAATCGATGCCGATTCTTAAATCACAGAGTTACTGTTGGCAAAGTGTAAATAAACCACGCTAATCATTCTTGAGCATGGGAACACTGAACGGGGAGTTCTTCAAACATTCCAAGGGAGAAAGACTTCCTAAAAAGAAATATTTTTATATGGAGCTACTGAAGACAGAGAAGGCTTTTTTCTCTTTCCATTACCTTAGCTAATGAGGAAGTAGGAAGAAAGGCATGCACTCCTGATGCTGAATCAAAACTAATTTTAGTTACACAGTATTTGTACTTGTTCAAGAAGAACTGAACCCCATTACATGCGACCCTATTGTATTTCCCATATCACTCAGATCTGAGGTGATCTCCTGGTCACAAACATCAAAACCACTTTGATTACTCTATGTTGCAAATCCAATTTTCCTAAAGGCTTATAAACAGGGTTTGAAAAATCCCCTCACCCACTCGCCTGGAGCAGATAGGAAACTTCCCCAGGCAAGAGACATCAATTTGTGCAGAATCTAAGCTTTCTCTTAAAAAGAAAATGTTTTTCATCTCCTAGTTGTAAAGACCACATTTAAAATATGACTACATTTGTATAACTAATAGAATAATCTTTTTCCTAAGTCCCACTGTTCAGGGAGTTATCAACCTGTCCCCTCACACTTTTTCACCCATTTTGTGTAGATCACCTGCTCTGTGCTACATCCTCAGAACAAAGGGCAATGTTCCAGTCCTTGGAATTCAAGAACGTGAGACCAGCATGATTTAAATTTAAGGGAGACAGATAAGGTTACAGTATTGGCAGAAGAGCTAGAAGTACTGGATTCTGTTCCAAACTCCAACACTACCTTACTCTTGTCACCTTGGGCATGACAGTGTGGCATGTGTTTCTCAGACTACCCGTCTCTAAAGAAGAGGTGTTAATTTTTAATTTCTACTTTAATAGGCTGACCTAATTAACATCCCTTAAGACTTTTAATGCAACTGGGACAGTGGAGCTGGAGACGAGTCCAGGACTATCTACCATAGACAGAAGACCCAGAATCACTGTCATCTGCCTTTGAAAAGGTTTAAGATAACTTGTCTGGGAACACAACTGCCTGCTTGCTTGGGTCACACAGCACTGCAGAAGGATGAGGGAACAAGGCTTTGCCCCTACTCTGCTCTCCACAGAGCTTAAAAGCACGGACAGCATTTTATTTCCCAATGGCATGGAAGAGCCATGGTGTGGCAGCTCTCACAAAGGGGCCAGAAGTGGAAAGAGGACACCAAAGGCTCTGTTTACATGTTGGCCCTTGTCTAGCTCCTCATGTTTAGCAAACAATTTGATAGGGTGCTATTGAAGTGCAAAGTATGATATCATCAATAAATAAAGGGTAGGTGAAATGTCACATTTTCAGTTTCCCTTTGGGATAAATCCGAAATGGAGTGAAGCGTCAGATACAGTCCAAGAGGCTCTCCTTCCCTGCAGAACATAGCTACTGCTCTTTGCTCTTACTCAGGGAAAAAAAGGAGAAAAAAAAAAAAAAGGAAAAAAGTGCTGAACAGCTTTAAAAAATTCAATCAAAATAATCTGCTCTTTGGAAAGGTGGCGGCTGACAGTAATTGGAAAATACTGTCTGACTCATTTATTAAAGTGAGATTCAGAGTCAATTGATTTAATAACCATTAGAATATTCTATTAAGGATATAATAGGTTGGCACAGCCCTATTTTTTATTAAGAGTTATAGGTAAGAAATAAGCAATGCTATGGAATTTTAGACAACTGCTGTATGGATTAGACTAAAAATATGGCTTGCAAAATAGGTATAAAAGCAGCAACTATCAGGGGGAGGAATGGGAAAGTACATTACAGTGCAAATGAGTTAGCTGAACGATGAAAAAGAAACGAACCTTTAATATAAAGCCTGCACTTTTCCAAATCTAACAGAGAACCATGCACTGCATTCCCTGATGTGGTACATCGTAAAACAAGTCAGCACGTCCTTCACATTATGGATCCAGCAACTCCGTAAGGAAGGCAAGAACAAAGTCCCCACTGTACAGCACAGAACTGCTGCTCACTGTTGCCCTTACATGGGTAGGATATGAGTGTGGACATGGTTAAGACCTTGCAACATGGATGAGGATGGCTTACCCGCTGCTGGTAGACAAATGAGTTTGATGCATGGAGAATTTCTGCATAAGTAAATTACTTTCCATTTGTAATCTTTATTCAGATAGTGGGAAAATGTAAACACAAATCAATTCTAAATAAATGCATTTAATATTCATATAAATGTTTAATATTTACACAAATATTAAACGTTTCAGTGAGGGTAGGTAGATTTTAATTGAGGTGCAGCCCATTACCTCAACAACTAACTTGATAACGAGCTATGAAACCAAACAAAATTGGTCTTCGTGCTGAGCATATGCTCACATTTGGGGATCCTTTGTCTTTGCACTGTCTACCCCCCTGTTACTGAGTGGTTACTGAGTGACTGGTACGGCCGGCGAGTTCCCCCCACCCACACCCCCACTTGAGGGTGCCGCTTTGGGTGACCTGGCCCAATTTGTGTTACCAGCCCAACGTGCGACTTGTTCATTTCGTGGAAGGCCCTGACATTTCAATATACACTTTAAACAAGTGAAACCCTTTAAGCAGCCTCTAGACTGCCTGTCCCATGTTTATGCTTCTTGCTCTTCAATAAAAACAAAACTAGAGCAGCTACAAGCAAATGTTCACTGGCTGACTTACATGCAGCTGTTAAGTTGGTAACCACTGGGGGCCCTCTTATATTGTCTGATCAACACTACAGCCATTACTGAGCACCAATTTGTAACAGTTTATAAGTAACTCTTTCTCTTATTCACCCTCGAGATTGTCCAGAAGGGTCCTTCTGCCTTTTACTCTGAATAAATCTACAGGCAAAGGTCCAAAGATGATGATGTCCTCCTGGTAAATCATCACGAGGCTGGGTCCATGCTAAAAGCATCTGCTAAGAAGTAGTGTAAACTCTGCCCTCACATACAACACAGGAAAGAAATGGCCTGCAGTCCCTGTATTTTTTTGAAGTCTAAAGCACGCACAGCTCCCACATTCGATGTGTTTTCTTTATAATTTTTTTGTTTTAAAACCAAGCAAACCATGCCCCTAAACCAATTTTTCCTTCTTCACGTTGCTTCCACTCTTCCCCGAGTTAATTTTGTAGCGCACATTTATAAGGCAGAGATCTGAGGAGTAAGGAAGGAACCCCATGGATGACAGCTAACCCCTCGGCTACAACATCTCATGCTGAAAACCGGGGAAGGACAAAATACACCATACACCACAATAATTTGCAGAGTATACAGCCATCTGTGCTTCCTAGTTTGTAGCGTTGAGTTTGCCTGCATCTTTTTATTCTGCCAGCCACACACCCATGCACTTCTCAGCCCCTCAGCGCCACTAGAGACTATCTCATTCCTGCTCCACATTCTGTCTCAGGGACCACTATGGCGAGTAAGTGCGTGACAAGTCTCCTCACCCACTAAGGAACACATAACACCTCTTCCAGGCCTGGAAGCTGAAAGAAAAGTGCCTAAAGTCTCCAGCACCATGTCCATAATTTCTCCCTGATTGTAATGGTGCTTCTGTCATTTTCAATTTCTCAAACGCCATTACACCACCACTCACCCCCCTCAAAAAACATTGTCCACCATGGTGTTCATTTTGGAAGCTGACATGAAAATCATGGGAATATAATGATAAGAAGGAGACACAGTAAAGGCAAAACATACAACTGGAATTTGTAGAAGGAAAAAGAACTGGAATTTACAGTGGTGAGAAGAACCCGTCGTGGAAAAAAGGGTCTTTTTAAAGTCCCAACTATCAGTTCAATCCTGTTAGGACAGAATGGAGGATGGACGGAAAGACAGAAATACAGCTGTGTTTCTCCTGCAGTGTCTAGGGCTGTTCACCACAGGTTTGGAGTTGGCATTTCCCCTTTGTGCCACAGACTGCTGCTCGCAGAGCCAGGCCTGCATGGTGGTCTGTGTTTACTCTTTTAATACCACTTTTATCGGAAATCATATTAGCTAGAGACTGGGAGATCTGACACATCAGGCTGCAACCTGAGCAATGTCTCTCCCCTTGCTTTTTTTCCAGTTCAAAATGATTTTGGGGCAAGGTTCTGCCTGTGCCTGAGGAAGGAGGTGGACAAGATGGAAGGAATCATCCTAAACTCTCGAGCCACCAACAGCTGTAGCCTCCCAAGGGGAAAGTTAGAGCAGGCTACGACTGTCTTGAAGGACACTGGCCAATGCTAGAAGGAAGAGGACAGGATGTGCACGGTGCAGTTGAGGCCAGGCCACACCAGCTCCCAGCAGCAGCAGGGTAGGAAGCCTTGTTCAACATGCAGGGAATAAATCCTACCACATTCTGCCGCGCATTGCTCAAGCTACAGCAAAGGGTGCTGATTGATGGAGTGACAAAGAGCTGGGATCCACCTCCTCAATTAAAGCAAAAGTTCATCTCTCCAGGGCCAGATTTTGAAATTAGATCTGCTTAAGGGAAAGCCAGTCTACTGCATCTTTCATTCCACCGTATTTTTGTCTGAAGCAAGGGATGCATTTCACTTCACCAACTGTTCACTTTTTTGCTTGGTTGCACTCACTTTGGCTGCTTGTAAGTGAACTCTTCTTACCACATGTGCCTTGTATGTTCTATTAAAGCCACGAATTATCTGGCTTCAGTGAGGCTGGATGACAATAAAAGAAGGGCAACTGGCAGGGTTTATTTCTTAATAACTGTCATGTTTTCAGCTCAAGTAAGAACAATTTAAATGTAGCAAATGCCCTGCCTATCAAAAACCTGGGCAACTGGCTAAACAGGAATGTTCAAGAATCCGGGAACAGAGCTATTCACCAGCTGATGGGACATGCATAATTTGCTACCCCTTTTCTGTAACTGCACCAGGATAAGGTATTAAAATTTCTTCAAAAAAAGTCTGTGTTGCATCACATAGCTGTACACATTACAAGGTTACACTCCATCATTGCAATAAAATCCCATGTGATAGAGCTTATTTTGGAAACAATTTTACCATGGGATATAAAAAGAAATTTAAACTGGTAGGAATAATCTGAGTGGTATGAGTTATTTGTAGACAGATGATCCAGCTCAATGTTTACCTTTTCAAAAAGCACTTAGTGCTCACTGATTAAAAACTGGGAGACTGATCCTTCAAACGTTGGCATAACTAGCTCAGGGGAGCAGGCCTGCTGTCTTACTAGACTCTTGTCTAGACTTTTTGTGGGCCTAAATTCTGCCAAACTCTGCAAGAGCAAGCCCTTTATCCTTATACTGCACAATGGAACACAGATTATTATCTGCATATTATAGATAAAGAAACCAAATTCCACAGCTGCTAAATGTCTGTTTTTCTATCCCAAATAGAGAATGAAAATAGTCTTACTAAATTCAAGTGGATGAAAAATCAGGCCCTGCTTAATCTGTCCATCTTTATGAACACAGTGTCCCCATTAAGGTCAGAACTGTGTTTTTCTTTGTTCTCTTCTGTTAGCAAAGAGACTACTTCTTTCAGAGAAGAAACTTTTTTTGAACCAAAGCTTTTTTAGTAAAGAAAAATTACGATTTGAATGGCTCAGAGACTGATTAATCAAATCAGTTATTAACAACTTAATCAAATTGCAGGGGGAAAAAAATAATTAAAATGTCAAATTTGTATTCAAAAGAATGAAGAACAGTAAAATATATGTAAAAACTTTTGGATTTTTTAACACTGGTCATTTAATTTCAATATTTTTGTTCACTGTGTGGGCTGCAGTTTGGTTTTATTGTTCTTGATTACTGGTTGGAGAACCAGCTTTCTGTTAATTGATGTAAAATACCTATTAGTAATGCCCACCCATCTGGGACTACAGGAGCTGGAGGAAGCACAGGTACCTCTACGTTTAAGTACTGTACAAAGAAAACACAAATTGAGAAATTAGGAGAGAATATTTCATGTTGCATAAAATAAATGCAACCTGTTTTAAATTTAGGGATACTGGGAAAACATATTCTTGCATGGAGACAAAGTGTCAATATTCCACACCACAGTGGACTAGCAGTAGAAATTATGTTTTGCACACAAGTCTCATCAGGTGTTTCTTTTGTTTGGAATATACAGAAAGGGTCAGAGTTGCTGTCCTTCTTTTGGCATGAAGCCATTAGGTGTCTGGAAGGTAAAGTCTCTAAATGCTGAAATGTTGTTTATACAACCCAGAAATGATTGCCTGCTTACTCTTAAAAGGAAGACAAAAGGAAAACAGATAATAGAATAGAATAGAATAGAATAGAATAGAATAGAATAGAATAGAATAGAATAATAGAGCTTTCCTGTGTTACTGGATATTTGAATTAGTAGCGTGAAGAAATAACAGTGCTCCTCATATTTCCTAATACACCAGACACTTCTGATATTCTTTTCCAAATCTGAATGCCATTTATGAGTCAAAGATTATTTGGCCTCTTCTTACATAGGTGAGGAACACTGAAATGAGTGGCAATTGCCGCAATACTGATCTGGCTCTTAAATTTATTTAGCGGTGCATCTTCCTTCTGTTTTTCCTCTTAGCCTCCATCTCGTCTCCCCTAGCCCTCAGAAAAAGCAGGGAGGAAGAAGCAGTTCAGGCCATTAAGGCCCTCAGGTCTATGCTGATAACTGGGCATTTAATTAGATTCTTTTCACCCGAGCAAACTGCTTTGCCAGTTAGGGCAGATCTCCTTGTACAGCAATGTATCAAAATGATAAAATTCCATTTAATATAAAGTATTATTTATATTGCTTGTCTGACTTAGTTTGCTATTTTATTTAGGAAAGCATGAGGAAGCTCAATTTTAATTTGCACTAACACTTCCCTATGTCTCTCTTTGATCTTGTTATAAAGCAAGCAAGCAGCTTTGGGCTCACATATCAAAAAACAGACCAGACTTCATTCTAAACCTACTTCACTCTCCTTCCCACTTTCTCTGCTGGTACTAAGACTTCACGCTGAGTTGAACAAACAGCTGTTGGGATTTCTATATTAAAAGTTCTTCGTGTGTGGATAAAAGAATAATGAGGGCCAATTAGTTATTTTTCCTCTATTAGTTACATGTTTGTCAGTTGGCTTTTTTTTTTTTTAATTTCTAAATGCTACTTTCAGAGATATTTCCACTTCCTCACCAAATCTAATTCATCACTGAAGCAAAGACACCATTTTCCACTATTTGAGCAGCTGAGGAGTGGTATCTTAGAACATTCCTGCTCTTAAGTGAACTTTTCAGGTAGCAGACTGGAAAGTTATGAACATGAAATAACAAGGGAAAAAGGAAATACAACAGAGCAGAAGAAACAGAGAAGATTTGGCCAAAATGAGATGTATCATTGAGAGGCAGATATTGGTTGGGGAAGGAGAACAGATGTAGTAACAACAAGAAAAAAGGGGGTAGACAGAAGAGGTTGATGGAGAAGAGGTGGCGAGCAGGAGCAGGGAAAGGGCATGAAGGTAGAGGCAAAGACACAAAAGAAAGTCTCCACTTAAGCCTCATTTAAATTTCACTGAAGAAATGCAGAGAAGCATTCATTTCCAGACAGAACTTGTGTAATTTAGTGCAGCTCCAATGGCAATAATGATAGATGTATTTTTCCAGCCAAATGTCTCAAGCCAACAATGTTACCACTATATAATTAATAACAATAAGCAATTAAAAAGAACAGCAGGTTACAAGTATAAGGCATCAAACTATACTACCAAAGGAAAAAATATAGCACTATTATGAGAAAAATAAATGTATAGGCTGTCAGGTCAGTGTATATTCTCTCTAGATAAAACTTACGGAGCTGGAGAAAAATGTGGCGTGACATTAAATGACTATGAGGTGATTAACATCACTGAAAAAACAAAAAACACTTGTAAGACTCTGAGGAAATCTGAGATGCGATATGAAAAACATGCCTGTAACAGCAAGAGAGAGGTGGCTGACCACTGGAAGGCATTAGCCCTTTACTAAGACATATTCTAATAAATAACTTACAAGCCTGCATTTGTTGGCTGAAATATTCTCCACAGGGCCCACTGAGTTTTCATTGTGTGCGTGTGTATGTGTGTGTCAGTTCATTTAAATAAGATGAGGCAGGAAGAAAAGGGGAATCCAAGAAGAAAGGGAAGAGGGAGGATTCAAGCCGTACTTGGGAGGAGCAGGGAGAAGGGGGTCAAGAGACGTGGGATTTTGCTTGGATTTCTCCCATCCTCTTCTTTCCCTGGGGATTTAGGGAAGCGCTAAATTGCCCCTCTCCTTCTCTTTCACACCCCTGCTCCCAGCTGTCTCCCTGAAATCCATTACTTGACACCTTTCCTTTTCAGGAGCTGGTGCAGACGCTGGCAGGAGCAGGAGGCTCCCAATGCTGGCCCCAGCCAGTAGCCCCACTGCAGCTACCAAGCCCTGGCCCCAGAGATGCCTCCACTGGAGCTGAGCCTCAGCAGGGCCAGGAGGCATGGAGAGGACAAAACAGGGTGTCGAGACAGTCACACCTCTAGTGAAATCCCCTTCAGAGACAATGAGGGGCTGGAGCTCAGACCTCATCCCTTCTCAGTTCTGCCTATGACTGGGGCTGTGAGTCTGCACCATCCAAAGCTGACCTGGTTCAGCCCCACAGGCCTGTGAGTACACGCACATGGTCTCTATCAGTCACCAAACCCAAATTTATTAATGCCAAGCCTTGCAAAACCGGGAGCACAGCTTAAAAAGCATGAGATTCAACTGAGTGTACACCTGAGATTCTGCACTGGGCATTCAAGTTTGGGCAGTTTCCCCTCAGAGGGCTTCTCTGTAATGAGGAAAGCAAGTATATGATTTTTTTTATAAGGAAGACTGAGATTTTGATGCAGTACTGTCATTTCAGGGGCTCAGGTTGAAAAAGAAGCACTGAACATTGTGAGACTTGTGATGAAATTGTGAAACTGTGAAACCTAATTTACCCAAATGAAATGGGGGACACAAAATTAATTCAGATAAAAGAGGAATTTGAATAAGCAGGGGACTATTTACTGCTTTTAATACACACCCTGGGACACAACCTCATTACAGATCAGGAATGTTGTGCCGTGAGTTTGTGTCAGAGTGGAAGTGTCACTGACACAACAAATAAAACCAAAAATATCCTACTCCCTGATCGCTTATTTTGTGTTTCCATACGCATGCTACACGAGCCTGAAGAATAATTAACACTGCTGAGAAGAAGCAGCAACAGTGGATGAGTCTCACTACAGCAGACCTCTCATCATAGCAGAAATACAAATGTACTAGTTATCGTAACTGTGTTATGTTAAGTAGACCTTTGCCCCACATTATTATAAGTTAGAGGAGGGAAAGGGGAAAAGGAATATGATATCAGCATTCTTGATATTTTATTTATCCACACACACAGTTGACATAGTTGAAGGATAAGCAGAATAATGGAAGGAGACACACAAAGAGCTTGTGGACTCAGGTTTTTTCACATTTAGTCAGGGAAAAGATGACTGACGGGAAGGCAGCCATCCCTCTTACAGAGCAGTCCCAGGTGTTACTTCCCACAAAAAAACCCCAAGTTAAATTATTTCTACAGGTATCATGTGCAATTATAAAGATGCTGTGAGCATCTTTACTGGGAACACATTTTTAATTTCTTCCCTTTAAGACAATTTGTCCAAGAGCCTGACCAGATTCATTTAAGCTACCATTTAAATACTGTATACCCAGATTACGTAAAGAAGGCCAGTTCCACAGGATTTCATTTCCATCATCAACCTCTTGATGATATTAAGAAATAAAAGTATTTTGTTACAGAATTGTACAAGACGTGTATTTTACTTGCCTGGTCTTTTCTTTTTGAAAGCCAGAGGGCCAGAGGGTTTAAAACACAGTGTCTTCATCACAAACCTTGCAGGTAGCAAGTTTCTGTACTAACTTGGCACATTACGCTTACTTGTTGGTCTTTCCATAAACAAAGTGGGGAAAACAAGCATCCGAGATGCAAAGCTGTAAAGCAGATAGAGTATATCCCCCAGTCCATTCAGTTGCCTCCTTCACCTCACTCAAGAAGCAACTTTTAATTTATTAAACATGGAGTTGAGCAGAGGGATGTAACACTCGTCAGGATCTGAACAACAGAAAATAAGGTCAAGGAGGAGTATTACCCCTTCAATCATATTTGGAAAAAACAGGGGCATGATAGCAGTCAAAAAAGAAAATAAAAAGCGATGGTGAGGAGAGCAAGACGGCAAAGTCACTTGCTTTGCTGTGTATCAATGTGACCAACAAGAACCCACTCTTATATTTGGTAATGCTTATCACTAAGAGTGAAGTGTGCAGATTTTTGATCCCATGACCCTTTCATAAATAAGCAAATACTTGGTTGGTGTTAATTTCTGTTTGATTGCTGAACTTGATACACGATATGGCACCGGACAAGAAGAAAAACTGATGTGTTACATCCATGAAAATTATATAGCAGAAAAGGTTGGCAGCCTCTGTAGCTCAGCTGGGCATGAGAAGGCAAAGATCTAGACTGAAAATAATACTAAGGAGTACCCCCAGAGCAGCATGCAAACTGAGGTAGGGCAACTGAACCAAGAGCCATACTCTCCAACCATCTACCAACCCCCTTCTCTTTCCAGCATTTCATACATGAGACTGACACACCCTTCCTCTCCCAAAAAAGATAACAACAAGCCGGCTGTGAAGAAAAAAAAAAAAAAAATTGCAAGTGAACTATAGCAAACAGAAAGTTGGCCAACATAACAAAACACTAACGTTTCTTGGAAAATAAACTCCTCTGAAGATCTCAGTAAAAAGTGGCAATAGCAGGAAAATTCTAAATTAAAGTTGTTGCTTTGCCCTTAGTTCATTGTGTTGGTAAGATACTACATCAAGTACAGTACATTATCTTTGAACCACATATTCTGTGCCCTGTGTGTCCAGATCAAAACTCTGTCACATCGTGGTAAGTCAAAGGTAACTGCCAAATAAAAGGTGTATCTTCCACCTTTAATTCTATGAAAGGCCCATGTGAAAGAAGTGCATGTTGCATTGCCAAGGTTTGCAGTGATGTCTCTTCCCAGCAGTACAAAACAAATCAATGTTGGAAGGGAAGAGTTTGCCTACAATCGTGCGCTTGTGTTTGTGTTCGTGTTAGAAAAACAGGAGAAAACTAGAAAGCATGGCAAGTATAATGGTTTCAAGCACGAGGGAAATATAATACGATGCAACTCTTCATGCAGTAAGTAACAAATGTCACTTCTTAGGGTGACCTGGGCATTTTAACTTTTATAATAAAAAGAGGGTGAATGGAGGTTGACTGATTTCAGCTGAGCAAACACCAGTGGAGCATACAGTGTTTCATGTTGGATAACTTAGGCTGCATGTTTTATAATGCTTTTTTTTAAGATGCAACACAAATGATACTTTTCAAAGGCGGCTTGGTTTCTCAGCCCCCGTGACTGCCAGTGGAATTTGGGTGCCCATCAACATCTATGCACCTTTAAAAAAAAATTCACCTCTCTGCTGTGGAACGGCAGAAGAAACTCCCTTTCTGCCCCTTCTGCCCCCTGCCCACGCGTGCCATTCCCCCAAGCCCCCTCACTGCTTTTACCTAAATATAAAGTAAGATCTGCTTCACCACATTTCCTTGCATTAATCGGTGTTAAAAAAGTCTGTTAAAAATAAAGCCCAGCAGTGACATTTTTCTTTGCTAAAGCACGATAGCAGCACATTACAAACATTACAAAAAGGTCCCCTGGCAGGATTGTGAAGTTCCACTCTGGCAGTAAAATGCATCTACTGTATGTTCCCTGATTTATTTATTTATTTATTTATTTATTTTGACGCGGGATGTGTCACAAACGCAGACAAAACTCCTTGGCTCAGCAGCTGGGTTGCAATACTGAATGGGAGAACTGGATGGGCACCGTGTATTTTTAGCATTCGTTTCAAGCTGGTCAAATCAGTGATCCTGTTTACTGGTGGCAATGACGCTCGCAGCTATTCAGTCCCGGCTTGACATTTTCCCTATGGCTGCACCTCTCTCGCTTGTGCAGGAGTTGGGTGGTTCTGAAGGACGTGACACTTTGTGCCCAGAGGTCCTTTTGACATTTTAGAACAATGCATTCATCAGGCGGCTGGTCTCCTGAGGTACACCCAGAGCAGGAGAAAAACTAAGGAACCGCAGAACCCAGCTCACACACCCATTCTCCAAGAAATCTCTCCCTATGCCAGGGTTTCTGGGAAAACAGATTCAAGCCAAGTATAAGACTGCATTGGCTTCAGGGAAGGTGAGTACAGATGCTAAATTAGGCCTGGCAGGGTTGCAAAAGTGGGGAGAAATAGAAACAAAGGGGTCAATTGTTTTCAGGTCCCTGGTGTTGCCTACCAGGATAAATATAGCCTCTCCTCTCTTGCCTCTCTCCGTACTCAGGGCTTTGTGAAATGCTCTGGTATCTGCAGGACCGGGTCTCAAATCTTGCCACCTGAATAAGCTTTGCCAAATCCTTAATGCCCAGTCACTTGAATCTTCTTAAAAATGTTATTTTTCTAGACTACCTGAAGAGGTCTGAGAGCAAAAGAAATGTGGGCAGGTAAGTCATTCTGTGTCTGTAACCAGTCAGAGTTTGAAGGGATGAGAAGAACAGCAGAATATACTGGCCTCACTACCCACTCCCTGCAGCTCACACTATATTCCAGGCGGGCGGCCCCAGCCCAGAGAGCCCTTCTGTGTGAGCACAAGCAGCTAGAAAAGAATGGGACTGGGAACACTGAATTAGGAACACGTATTTATGTTCTTTTTTCTAAAACAAGTAATCAAGTAATCACTCCAAGCAAGCATGACAGAACTTAGATTGTCAAGAGGACGCAAAGCTGGACATGGTGGAGCTGTGCAGTAGTCCTGACAGCATTTTTTCAAAGCACAAGAGCCCTGTGACAAAAGATGACGGGACATTGACTGTGATTCCAGAAACAGGAGCTCTAAGCTGTGAGCACTAGAGGAGCACAGAGGTAGGGACACAGGAATCTCAACCAGGGGGCTTAGGTAGGGTTGGAGAGAAATCTTTGAAAACGATCACAAGATGCTTATAAAGGGGTGAGAGTAACACAAGTAACTGTAAGTAAACCACATAAATCAGTACCCAAAACCAGCTTGGGGTGGCTGTGTTTGTCTAGTCTGAGGAAAAGCAACATGGTTAAAATGAAATACAACTTGGCTTCTAATAAGAGAACTGGCTGTAGAGGTGGAAAGAAATGGAGAGAGCTTTGAGATGATGAGAAGGAAAATGCAGTGGGATTTGGAGATGGGAATGGGTGGATTAACGGGGCAAAACAGAGCCAAAAATAACAGTGGAGGAATACTGAGAGAACATTACTGACAGATGTCTGCTAGTTATATATCTCTTCTAATGCCAGTGTTATATTAGACTATATAAACACAGATATCATTTCTGTCTATGCAGCTCCTAATCAAAAGAAAAGAAGAAATACTTTCTTCTCTTTTGCAGGACTCCACAAGGAAGCACTGAATGAACTGCACTGGAGAAAGTGGAAGAGCAACAAACAATACAGACACATGCATATCAATAAAAGACACAGGCATATGCATTTCAAATTGCATATAGAAATGATGCTTGAATTATTACTACTTAAGCAGGATTACTCCCTAATTTTGAATTACTCCTTAAACCATAGCCAGAGTCTCTAATATCAACCCGAATGAGGAGGCATAGGCATTTTCCCCCTGATTCAAGGGAGGAGAAGCTTTTATGAGAAGCTGGCAACTACTGTTTTCAAGACTGCAGTCAGTTGGATTGCTGACTTTTACCAGCAAAATAACTGCAGCTGCAACTGGTACTTAGTAATGTGTTAACAGGTAGTTATGCAAGCAAAAATGGAATCCAGTCAAGCCAAGCTGAACTTTGATCCTCAACCTACCTTTTACAAAGCCGCACCAAGGGACTATGTTTTTTCCTTAGCAGCTTTCACACTGATACTATCACAACAATTAGTGCTTTTGAGACGTGCTGGTGGGATTGACAGCTGGCTGATGACACAGCACAGCTTGGAGACTGCTATTAGATCATCACTATTGACAGGTTATCTACTTGTTCCTCACTAGTGGAAAGTTATTCTGTCTTTTGGCAATTGCAACTTACTCCTGAAATAGGCCTCAAACGAAGCATCTTCCACAGCTTTGTATTAGTCACATGTAAATTGATAACACAACTATGTCGCCGAAATGTGCTTCATAAAGGGCAATGCTGATGCTTTAATACCATCATTACAGACACCCTGTAAATTTTTTAAGGCAGATTTTCTTGCAAACGCATGGAAAAATTGCTGGACTAGGATTTTCATTAATCCTTTTAACTGCTGTGTTAAAAACTGTGTTTAAGTGTGGAAAATGAGTGTGTGCACACATATACACAGACGTGCATTTGTTTCCATGTCAAATTTACAAATCTAAAGAAAGGAGCAGGGAACTATTGTACAGATCAGCAAGTGAGACGGCTCTGCATGGGAAAGAAATTCTAGTCCAGTGAGAGCATCCATCTGAGCTGAAGAAGATGAACACAAGTTAACCAAAGATTAAAAACAAGCAAACAGTTCCACACCAGAAAGCACGAAAGACTTGCATTCTCCAGATCTGTGTTTCCCAGCTGATTGACCCTGTGTCCAAGAATGTGCATGTGGAAGGTCTCTCCCAGGTCCTATTTTTCTGGTTTCTACTACAGAATCTGTAATGTTATGGAAGGGCTGAATCTCAGTATACAGTTTTTCCCTCTGGGAACACTATACAGATTGCTGTCCTCCACTCTACTGCACTCTCACGAAATGGGTAGAAGCACAGCTTTCCTTGAGCCCTCTTTCCTTCTGTCACACGAACAAACCAGGGAGGACTGACACCTGGATGAACGGGTACTTCGGCCATGTGACTGCTGCATAATTGTGGTATCATCAAGAAACAGGGCTTCATACATAACGTTGAGCTTTCTGGCTTATAAGCAACACAAATATCAGTGTTTTAATGATAGATCCCTTAGTTACTTATCACTTCAGGTGAGGTGTGGGGAAGGGAAATTCTCTGCTCTCCCAGATGCCCCAGGACTGTCACTCTATTGCCACCTTCTACAAGTTCCATCCAGTACAGATCAGCCTGGATGATCCCCAGGTGCCCCCAGAACTCATCCTCATGCCTCACTTTACAGTATGGGGAAAAAGCCCCCAACCAAATGGAGCATATTCTTCATGGTCAGTCTGGCTGACATCTTTTGAGCACACCTGCAGTGTGGCTTGGGATGTGAAGTCTCTGTTAGAAGGCCATCCTGCAGTTATTTACCAAATGAGACAAGTGTTATTTCCTTTGCAGGATGAGCACTCAAGAGCACCTTTGCAAACATTTGGGGCAGGGGCTGCTTTTTGCACATTTCTGTGTATCACTGGATGTTACGGTGCTGGTACAGGACTCCACACAGAACTTCAGTGAATTCCCTGAATGCTGGTTTGTTTTTCCCCACCTGGCAATAAAGCAATTCCCAAGGTGCTGGTGGGTACCCAGCATTTCATTGTGTCTCTGAGACCCTGCTGAATGAGGCCCTCAAAGCAGACTTCTGATTGGCACTCTTGCTTTCCAGGACTCCAGAACAGGGCTACTCACAATGGTAGAGCTTGGTATGTTCCATCGAGACACAGAAAAAACAAAAGCCTAAAGCAGCAAACTACTAAATCAAAACAGGCAGTGGCACTGGTCTCTCCTATCAGTTATGGGTGTGAGGCACTGTTTCATGATCATGCCTTGATAGCCCTCTCCCTTCAGTAAAATGAGACACTTCTTTCCTTGGGGAGTGGGCAGGGAGCTAGAAAAAGGCTAATCACTTTTGAAAGTATTAAAAAAAATATATATCTCTATCTATCTATATGGATAAAGAAAAGTCTAAGTCTTTCTAATTTGGAGAAATAATCTCATGGAGCATACTAGACAGTTGCTAGGGGCCTCTGACTGAGGGCTCCTGGGTCTTCTCCATACCTTTGATCTGCATTATGAAATGTTAATGTCCACCACGTCTGGACTTGTTACATAAACATACCCTTTCTCTAACTGCTCAGTCCTGCCCGTTGCAACTTCCATTCATATTATCCATTTATATTTAAATGCTGACTTGGAGCTTATACCCAGAAGCACTGACATTTTTAAACAGGAGTAGCTAAACTAGGGTAAACTGCTAAATATAATTTATTGATGATAAAGAGCTTGGTTCAGATTAAATTCCAGCAATTTAATAATGAACACATTCACATCCTGCATCCGGAATATGTATATGTATGTGTTTTCCCCTCCTCGTTTAACTGGGAGAAGGGGGTCTCGGAATCTGTGATTTCCTGTTGATTAGATATGAAGCAACCGCAAGCACATATTTTTGATATCTCTATTAACAGACTGTTCATGTCTAACTGCAAAACTTGGTTGCACTTCTCTCAACATCTTTGCCCAAGACAGACCAGTAAACACAATTCCTCTCTCTATAATTAGCCTTTTCTCTAAGGGCCCTGAAGTAAGTCTGCATGCCGTAGATTTAATATCCAGTGCTATATCCATATGTGCTGCCCTTGCCTGGTCCCAGAGCATATAAACTCCCCTATTAGCAGCCTTGACTGCTTAATTATGCAGATTTTTTTTGTACCCGCCTGCCTGTAAAATTACTGTGTCTAACCTTTTTTTTTTCCTCCTTCCTCTTTGCACCATGCTGGCCATTCTAATGAAATCGGCATAGGGGAAAGGGCCTGATTTGCAGTTATGGAGGCTGGATCGCGCTGGCAATCTGTCCTTAGTGGGAGTTACAAAAGAAGTCAAATGCCTTCATCTGGTTCTCCCCTCTCATCCCCAAGGTGATTGAGTTCACTTCCTGATGCTTCCCAAGTTTTCCTCGGGCTGTCCAATCAGCGCATCCACCAGGGAGCCCAGCCTAGCTTGCAACAGTCTCCGTATCTAGTTACAGCCCCACCAGGGACAGTCAACTATCCACCCCCAAGCCTTCAGATGAAAACCTTTTCTAACAAGGCCGCCCAGCGCCAATGAAATAACACACATCTGCATATCCACTGGGTCCCATGTTTCTTGTGCTCATGGATTATGTATCTTGCAGCCTCTAATAAAGAAATGCAGTTCTTTGTTTAATGTTTATCTTGTGCTTGTTAAGCAAATGCTAATGTTGTATCAGAATGCTTTAGTGCTATTTGGGTTTTTGGTGATTTACTACAAGACAATCTGCTGTGAAGTAAATTTAGAGGGGAGGGGGAAGGAGAAAAGAAAAAAAATCATTCCAGCTGAAAGAGAGAGAGAGAGGCAGAGAGAAAATGGTTTGACAGAGAAGGAGCAAGAGGCAGAGGGGAAGACGGAGGGAGTGAGATGGGAGAGAGAGCGCAACAGCTCCTGTTATGACTTCCCTAACCCCCGGCTGACATGCCCACTTCATCACTAGCCAGTCCGATACCTGGAGGTACAGAATCAACCCAGTATGATTTCCAAAAAGGGTGAGATGATAACTTCCCCTTCAGTGATAAGGTAAACAGTGTCCTGAAGGGTAAACAAAAAATAAAAAAGCCCCTTTTGTTGTCTGCCTTTGTGCCCTGACGGTTAGCACTGTGCTGTGTTACTCACAGACCACAGGGAAGCCCTAGATTTAATTGTTCATGCCTGGCTCCGCTAGAAATGGGCAAAAGAGAATATGAAGTGTTCAGAACCCCCTTCTCCAAATTACTTTTTCTTCCCTCCCC
>BJBW01000700.1:422348-451294 GCA_004320125.1 Scolopax mira | reverse complement strand
AGACTCCGTTCAATTCCTTCAACCCTGTTTTGCAAGAAGATGTAAGTTCTGGACTTCTGTTTATTTATTTTTTCTTCTACAAATGAAGCAGGGGCAATAAAACGCGGATCTCTAAAAGGACGAGACATGAGCACTGACTAGAAATGCAGCTGCCCCCATACCCCCCTTTCATGCTACAACATCCTTATTAGCAACTACCCTTTGTCACAAAGATCAGTTGATTTGAAGGACTGCATGAAATAAGGCTGCACAGGGTGCCCTGAGTCAAACCAGAATTCCAGCTTAAAAGAACTTTGTGGACAAACAATTCTACACCTTCAACGTGACAGAAGTCCGAAAGATACAGATTTCAGAATGGAGGTATCTTCTGGAGCCACAAAGCTCTCCTCCAGCAGGGCAGTAAAACACACATTCATTCCCTTTGCACACACATGCACTTTGAGCATACGAGCTTCCCATTCATTGCTGGGCTCCTGTTCTCTTAGCATACCTTTAACCCCACTGCTCTAACCCCACAAGAGAAGAGTGTGGTACTACAAGAATGCGTCACGCTGCTGCTCCTACAGATGCATACATTCACTAGCTGCAAACACTCAACATTTTTAAATTTTACATTGTTTTTTTCTGAAAGAATAAGCTGGCACTAGTGAAAATTTCTGGACTGAGAACACTGAAAGTCTTTGATAGAAAAGATGGAAAGTATAAGAAGTGGTTATGTGAAGTTTTCTACCTTGTCCCCTTTATTATGTGCCTTTATTTTCAAAAGATCACTTCAGCTGGTAAAAGGGACTTTATTTTTTGAACCCGCTCAATCTCTAGGTTATCGGTTGAAACTGATGATAAAACATACCTCTCTGTAAATACCACAAGAATGTTTCTGTGCTATTTATTTAAAAGGAGCTGGATTCTCATTTTGAATATAAAATATACTGCCATCAAGGAGATTTATATAAGACTCTATTTGCTCAATTAATTTAAAGAGGAGGACTCTGTCTCCTGTTAGCTAGTTCAGCCCACTAAGTGGCTTAAGAACACCAACTTTCTTTGTTTTTCTTCCACTGCTTTCTCCCTGCCCTGCTTTCCTTCAACCAAACTAAATAAATTTTCATCTAAGTGGTATATTTAATTTTTTATGCATTTGGGGTATTGCTGTACAAAGCTATCATGAGCTCCACACACTCTGCTAATGCCCCGTTTATTACCAGATACAATTCAAGGTCCTGACTATAATCTTTTAAAGCCCCTAATGACCTAGGGTTGGGCTGCATTTGAGACTTTCTCTCCACTTACAGTCCGCCAAGAAAATTGAGCTCAACGGGAACACTAAACCTGACAGTGTTCCCATTTAAATCCTCCAGAGCAAGGGAGTTTCTCCATAAGCTGCCTGTAGAAGTCCGTATCTGACCTGCTGACTTCAGCCGACTCTACACAACAGCATCACCATGAACTGGCTGCACGGGAACCCTGTCAGAGACTTCATTTCCCTCCTGCGGTCTCCATCAAAGCTACCTTTGGTAATCACTACAGCTGAGAACACCGCTCAGCATAAATTAAGAAAGAGGCTCAAGGACACAATGAGTCCGTGATGTGTACGCTTGGCCTTAAATATAGGAAATCTTCAACCTCCAGCCTGCGTTTGATAAAGAATGTCCATGATAAATATAAGGCTTGACCTAGCGACTAGCATTTGTGTACAGGTCACCTTACTGCAGTGTTAAAGTCATCTTCACTAACCAGTCTGTGTTATTCCAGTTTCCACACCAATGGATTCTTATTAGATATCACTAAAGCATGTGTCCCTGATAGCCTGTGGTTCAACTTGTATAGCTAGCCATGCTTTTAATCTTTGCTGTGTGGTAGTGGCAAATACAAAGCAGGAGATGTGGCTTTGTTACATGCCAACAATCCCTGTTGCTTTTTGTTTTTTTTTCTGGGGTCTGAGGGTTGGATATAGACATTTTCTATCAGCATTATAAAGTACTTCCTAAAAGTAAAAATTGACTGCTATGGATCTAAGGAAGAAAATCGCATAGGTATCAAGCCCTATTAGTGATGAAGATATATCCTAAATACCCCTAAGTATCTGTTCATTTATTTTGTCTTGACACATTATATCATAGAATCATCGAAATGGAATTGGAAGGGACCTTAAAAGGTCACCTAGAGCATCCCTCTGCCTTAAGGCAGGATCAGCTATGCTGTACAATTTAGATGACCTCAAACTAACGAAGCAGAAAGGATGATGGCTAAAATGCCAGTGGATTAAGCCCAGTTCTGAATATATTGATTACAAGGAAAAGAGCATTTGAAATCTGCTCTAACTGTGCAAGAGTCACAGAAAACAGGTGGTTAACAAGCTGGTTAATCCAGGTTGTTTGCTTCAGGTGATGGAGTCAAGTGTTTCTGACTGTGAGGAATTATTTCCAGGATCTAGTCAGATCCAGATAGATTGTGCAAGCTGTAATGGAGATATAGGGGTGTTTGATAGTTACCTGTCAAAGTCAATTTGCAAGAGTCATGGTGAAGTTTTGAGTAACAGTCTCTAAGAATAATGAGCCTTATTCTGCTTGAATTTCATCCTGTGATGTTGCCTGAATTTCTGGAAGCGACAGGACACACAATAAAACCTCAGAGTCAAATCCAAGTCTCTCGGACATAGAGCACAATTACTCTGTCAATATATGATACCAATGATATCAAAATGTCTGAGGAGAGGGAGTTTTGCTCCAAAAGTTGCCACCTATGCCATTTACCTTCAATTCTGAGATACTATTGAGGGAGGATTTGTGGGGTCATTTCCCACCTTCAATGGGTCACAACGATCTTCAGTGCAAAGTTTTGCTTTGTCATCAGTGTTGTATATGAGAAAGGGAGAATCATGAGACATGTAAGAAAAGCAACATGAATTGTAGCATGTCCAGCTACCAAGGTAGACACACCTTTAAACCTCCAGCCCCTCTGATTTGGATTGGGAAAGTAAAGTATGAATGAGATGAATAAGGGAGAGACACCTGGATAAAGCTCCACCCAAGTAAACCATGATAATTCTGCTCTCATAAGTAACATGGAAAATATGTGGAAGTACATTGGACAAAGGATTATTAAGGCTTATCTTCTAAGCCCGTTTATTTGCAGAATAATTGTCCGTATTAGCTATTCAGGCAATAGTGACTACTAAGAGCCCTTCTTACCGCTTTTGCTTAGCAGGAAGACTTACATTTTCACAAGCATGTGAGCTGATTGAGATGCTATTTGCCTTTGCCTTTGGAGGTAAGATATTTACACCTGTGGGGGTTTCACTGCAGGACCATAATCCTTGAAAAACTCCAGTGGCTGTCTGCTGACTTCTAGGTAAAATTCAGCTTGCTGGTTTAAGCTATAAAGCCCTAGCTGGTTTGAGCTGAGAGACAGCATTTTTCTTCATAGAAAAAGTGACAACTGTGGTCAAAAATGCTCAACTCACCAGCTCTACTCTGGGACAAGCAGGTGACTACTAATGTCCAGAGGTTTTGCTTAAGGATTTGTAGATTTAGACTTTGCTATCCAAAGTGGTTCAACAGGACTGGAATCTGACTGCTTTTGGAAATGGCCTTCGCTAAGAAGGCTGGTTGCCAATTAGATAGGTTCCAGACAGATTAGATAGTCTTCCAGACAGGCCTCAAACTGGATAACATTTTGGAATTGGTAAAGATTCATGTGGGTTTGTTAAAAGAATTAGCAAACTCTATTCTACTTCTGTGCTGTGAAACATGTTTGCAGCACAAAATCAGTTAAGTTAAATAAACGTAGTAATGTCAAACTTCAGAATGGCAGAACAGCCCAGCAGGAAGGAATCCTCCCTTATCCACCTCACTCACATTTACAGCACTTTAGGAACCAGCAGATTGCAAGACAGAATTCTCTTTGCTAGTTTCTGAAGTGGAAGAGACATTGGGTAGGATAGACTGAAGTCAATTGGGCAATATTGCAATGTAAAGGAAAAAACGCAATTACTGACCGATCCCTCAAGTATGTGTTATCAGAAATTAATGATGCAGCATAAAAGCCAGTTAAGGACAGTGTTGGGAACCCATTCGTCACGCTGATGGCTTCAGAAATGATGAGCAAATATGTATCAGCAAAGTTTATATGAGTATCCATGTCAACGTGTATATATTTACGAACGTATCTTCTCTGTTGGTCCCGGTTGGCAGATTCTCATAGACAGCACTTTGGTGTACCTGAACGGGAGGGATGATTTGTGGAGTGTGGCATTGCGTGGTAGGAGTGACGAGATTGTCAGGAAGTGACATTGGGTGGCCACTACTGATGTTCCACAGGGAGAAAGGAGAACAGCTGCAAACCCTACGCCACAATGTTGGAAGCAGAATTTTCTGACGGTACACTACAGCGGGTGCAAACACTTTCAGCTGTATAAGAAGTGTCAGAAAATGGCAATCAACGTTGTGACAGATCTTTTGTTTTTAGCTGAATATTAAAAAAAAAAAAAAGACTAAAAGCTGACTGTGTTATTTGAACTCCATTCAATCTTAAACTACACGTTTTCCCTTGCATTTCTCTTCCGGTCTCTCATGGGTCAGACTCGGGGATTTTTTAAATTTAAAAGCCCAATCAAATAAGCTTTTTTTTTCCCTTTCTTTCAAAAGCTAATATTGGGGTTGAGGGCCAAACAATATAATGATGCAGTACTACTTGCATTATTCCTGAAGCTATTTGATTTTGACAAGCCCACATTTGGTAATTAACATGAGAATGCCCCCTTGGGCCATTCTCCTGTTAGCTAAAATATCTTATAAATTACTGTAATAAAAGGAAAAAGTGAACACACTGCCTGTCAATATTTCAACTTATCCAGCAAGAAGAGGAGACAATGCCATGATCTGGAAACACGCACACACCAAATGGATGCATAAATTAGACCGTCTATGCCCATCTGAACCAGTCACCTGTCTGTCAGTGAAAAATATACACATAATAATGTATAGTAAAAGAAAAGTGCATTGCAGTTTGTATAGTATTTCTGTGGATATGAAACAGAGGCTCTTGTCCACAGAAGTACTTCTATCACCTACTCCAGCCCATTACCAAACAGAGCAAACTGGTCCCTTTTTTTTTTTTTTTTGGTAAAAATGGTTACCAATGTAGAGCGTATCAGATGCTAGGATTCCTCTCTTGACCTATTCTGAGAGGTCATGTTCATAGGAGCTGCCTATACTTGGTGCCATTGGAAATCATGTTCCAAATGTCCCTCACTGAATGCCCTGTATCTACCCTCAGTTTTGCAAATACAAGGCTCTGTGCTTTGAACTCGGAGAACAGCAGCCCAGCTGCTAGTCAGTCTTACAAGGCAATTCTGCTGTCCTGTTGTCTGTGGTATAATATCATCCTGCAGCAAACATAAAAATCCACCGCTAACATCAAATGTATTCAAATCTGGGCGCAAATATAAACCATGCAAACACACCCTGCATATTCCAATGCAGCCAGCTGAATGCCCTTACACAACTTGTTCAAAATAATGGAAGTTGACATGAACGAAAGTGCCTTTTATAATACTTCCTGGCAGGTACACTATTTTCCTTTATTTATGAACGCAGGTGCTGGCTGAAGAAGAGAAAGGAGTGAAGGGTTTTTTCTTAGAAATTAATATCTAAAACCATATTTTATGTTTTTTCTCCACTGATTCCAAAACTCTTAATGCAGAAGAGCAGGGCAACTGGAGGGAAAAAAAACCCTATAATTTATACAGTGCTACTTCAGTTTGTGCATATGGATGTGAGACTGGATGTACAGAGGAGGATGAACAGAACAGACAAACTGACAAGGAACTTAGATGACTACTTAAAGGGTTTACTTCTTTGCAAAAGAAAACATTAATTAAAAGCACCAAACATCCCAAAATAATCTCTGTGACAACTTATTGTCTAGGCTGTTTTGATCAAAGATTTGCCACCTTCACTAATATAAAGCACCAGATTTCTGCAAGAGCAATAGTTTTCGAGTTCGATCCTTGAGGGCCTTTTTTATTCTCCTGTTAAAGGCCTTGCAAAATCAATGCCTATAAATCGCAGACTTATTGATAAAAATTCTGGGGCATGCAATTGAATGTAGATCAAAAAATGCTTGTGTTTAATCCATAGCAGACATAATTTGCTACTATTGCTGAATTTTAAAAGGATCCGATCCAAAGCAATGTCATGTTCTCAGCTCTGTGCCACAGCCTAGTGACATTTAATCATGAATATTACTGCATTCTCCCCATGGCAGCTGACACACAAGGCAAGCCAGCTGACACAACTCCTCTCCTAATGCCACCCGTGTATAAAGAACAGGACAATACGGGCAACTTTCTTGTCCCAAGGATACTCTCTGCTTTTGCACATCAGGCTGCAAAGTCATCATAGGCAGCCTACTAAAACTTTCAAATGACCATTTCACCTTTGCTTTTTCTACAGCAGACAAAAACTTAAGGTACGATTCTCTTCTGGATGAGTTTTCCAATGACTTGATGCTGCAGTCACCAGGTCAGAAGGTAATGAGGGCTGCACAGCTTACAGTGCCATAGCTCCAGCTTGGTTAGATCAATGGCCTATAATTACCTACAAACAAGTCAGACACCAATCAATGGTTTGTTATTTCCTGTACAAGTTGCACAGGGAAACTTTCCTAGGTCAGGAAAAATCACAGTGGAGGCAACGGCTGCACCTGCTTGCAGTGCCTATCATGCCAAAACACCTTATGAGTAACCTTGAATATCCTGTAATATGGTTAGAGGCCACAGGGACAATCTGGGTTCCTCAGATGAGGCTGGTTTCTCTGGCCTGGCATCAGGTCCGAAGGGACCTCTGCCACTGTATGTTGGAAAACCTAAAGGATACTGACAAATAAAAAGAACCCAGCTCAAACCCCAGAATGTGAAATTCCAAACCTGGGCACATCATGGCACCATAGCACAGCCTAGCTCTGGAGTTTTATTTTTACAGCTACCATGGCAGTAAACCCTGCAATATGAGCCAAATCCATTCCAACAGATTCATTTATTTTTGGGGGATGTCAAAGGTGCCAGATTGATAGCCCTGGCGAGCAACATTTTCAATTTCTCTGCACACCAGGCACAGCGTAGGCAGCAGCAGTGCTAGCCTCCTGCCCATGGTTCCCATCCAAGCCTCCTCTGTCCTGAGAGGGACACCTAGAAGGGGTACAGAGCTAGGTCTGTATTACCCACAGCTATTTCTGTGCGGTCAGCTTTTGTCTTCTCTGCTGTGCTACAGTCAACGAAAGCACCACCCAACGGCAGATGTATTTTTGTGGGAAACATTTGTCTGACAAAAACTGGAATGGGAATGTCAAGTCATCAAATTTCTAGGAGATCTTAATAGCTGTGCTCACACTACCAAGGTGGCATGACCTGGCAGAGGTAACCTTAATACTCCCATCCCTCGTTACTAGTGTTGTTTAGACACTAGTGACACAGACAACACACCTAGTGTTGTATAAGGACCCTGGACACAAGCAGCCTCAGACATAGGTTCCTCAAATACCCCAGTTATGCTCTTTACCTTTCCCACACCCATACCTGCTCCCTCCTTTTTTTGGGGGATGCCTCTCATGTTCCAAATGCCAAGTGATTAACTAGGAAGAGCTCCTCTCTATGGAGCTATCATCCACATTTTAAACAAGCTCCACCCCCCCTTCCCCCCCCATCAAAAAAACCCCCAAAAAACCCAAGGAAAAGGGTTAGAGAATGTCACTTGATCAAATATGCACATAACTAAGCTGACATCAACAATGCCTCCATTTCCTGTAATACTTTTTTAAAAGTAGAGGAGTAGAGCAGGAGTCCTGCTGGATTTCCCTTAGCAACCTGACAGGAGCCCACAAGGTCAGCTAGCAGGAAGCGTAGAAAATTATACAGTGGGGAATTATCAGCTAAATTATTTCACTATACTCAGGATTTTTACTGTTCCTCCCAAGACGGTGGCCTCTTGCTACTTCCAATAGAAGCAAGAATAAAAGGACAGAAACGACAAAAGAGATCTTAAAAAAAATATGCATGTTTTATGTGCCTCCTGAAGACAGTGACTTTAATGCCCAACTCATTTTTTGTTGTTGATTTTAGATCAAAGGCCCGATCCGTCGCCGTGGCTAACACGCAACAAAAGAAGCTGCGTCCGTGCACACGCAGCTGCATGTACCCACGCAGGTGCGTGAAGGTGACTTAAAATTCACCTTCCCCTCTTCCAGTTCTGCTGCCGTCTCTAGCCAAGCCCCAGCCAAGCTACAGCAGCCTGTGGTCTGCTCGAAAGCCAGGCAGATGAGAACCAGCCCTATGTCGCAGGGGGCTGCCAGACCTGCCTTTGCCATCACCCCCAGATGGAAGGGCAGTGCTCTAAAGGCTCCCAACTGAGGCTCCATCACTTGAGGTCCAACATCAGAGGAAGGCACAGGGTCCCCAGCCAGTTCCTCCTGCTTGAAGAGCTGCTCTTGGGGGAGCTGCAGGGTGTAGGCTTTTCCCTGCCACCAGTGCTCTGCTCCTGTTGCTGGGTATGTCCTGGTTCTGAGGGAGGAGGAGACACCTGGAAGACCGCTCGCAATGCAGCTCGTTTCACAGACCCGCGAGCATGATTTATCAATTAACAGGTAATGAAAAAAAAAATTCCCTGCAATTAAAGCCTTGATTTTGCTCAAACAGGAAACAGTACCATGCCACCGTGTACTCCTGAGAGAGACAGGCAGCTCCCGTCACTAATGTGGAACACAGCTAATCTTAACAGATTCGGTGAGGGCCCCTTGAGAGATGCCATGTTGATGAAGGAAGATGCAGTCGGGAGCCTCCCTCCCTCCCTCCCCACAGGACCTGCCTGATTGCAGGGAAAGTGTGCTCCCTGCTTCCCAGCAGAGTGGCAGAGTTCTTGGAGGCGAAGGCAACTTCTGACTCCAAAAGAACATTTCTGCCAGGTTATTCTTTCATTTCTGTATCAAAATGTTATCTATATTTTTTTTTTTCTCTAGGATTTTTTGTTTATTTATCTATTAAAACCCTTCACACTTTTAAAAAAATAATACACATGTATATTTACTCTACAGAGTGAATATATATGTGTACATACATATGTGCACACATATATTCGTGTGTACATATATATATATATATATCAGCTTAGTTAAAACCATTCTTGTTCAAGTGACTATACACCTGTATGTTCTTTTTTAAAAGTGTGAAGGGTTTTAATAGATTCCACAGGTTACAATGCATTTGGGTTATTCAGGCAAAAGTCACAGCAAATTAAGGGAGATGTTTTTCTTTCCTGCTGCTTGAAAACCAAAACAACAGAGCACTCACCAGGAAAACACACCAAAACATAAAAAGAAATAAAAAAGTGGAGGGGAAAAGGAACAGCAACGAGGATTTTGAAAACAAATTGTTACGGGTGCTAGGATAACTTCCCCTTCCAGATCACTTACTGGTAATTTTGGTTGGAACATGGCCTTCCAAGCAGGAGCTGGGTATCTGAGCTGACATGCCTCTCTTGCAGTCAAGTCAATAGGTTGAAAATTACCTCTGTCTAACTTCTGTAATATATGTTCCATACACTACTGTTTATAGACAACATCTATCTATATGCCTTTGACTAAGTATTCACTTCTTGTACATCTTTGTCTGTACAGCAGGATCTATATGCAATTATGTTATCATACTGATGAGAAAAGTTAGACTGATGGAATACTGAAAATACCATTACACTGATAACAGATAACCATAAATTGCTGACATTTGGAAAAAGAAACACCCACACACTATGTTATTTTCTATATTCATTAAAGCATCCCCAACACGTGTTCCCAAGATCATCTAAAATCATCACTTTTTCCAAGGAGAAAAAGCAAGTCAAGCCTGAGAAAGATAAGTACACACAAAGAAGCTGGGATGCTCCTCCAGATAAGTCTTAGGAAGCCGTATGTGCTTGCTGAGATTGCTGTATCACACACCAGAAATGGCTGCATGACACCGTGTATATGGCTGATCAAAAAGATGCCAGATACACTGAATATGCTGCAGATTAAGCCTACTGAATCTGTGAAGAAGGTTTCTTGCCCAAGTGTAGTCACATTCACAGCTCAGAACATAGGACGGTAGAGGAAATGAACACTGATGTTGCTGAACACTCATCTGAGGCTGCAGCAATTTACTGGTCAGTGTGAAAACATGTGAAAGGAGTCTGAACAAAAGTTGGAAGAACTATAGCATGTGGAAATGGAATTATTCAAAAGATTCATACCTGTGCAAAGGTAGGAGAACAGACCACGGAGTGCTCTTGGAAGAGCCATCTAATGCTAAAGACCAATCATAGCATACATCTAATTTTGGAACACTACCTGGCTGTGGTGGAAGGTCACAAAACAATGATGACCTATGAATGCCAAAACCACTTAAAGTGGTATTCATGGAAATCTGGCTTTACGATAATCTCCTATCATTAAGCTTTCTTTGAAGCAATTTCCAAAAGGATTGCTGGTTATAAACAACCTGAATTTCAAGCAGAATCTGGGAAACAATTCACAGTGAAAAATGTATTCAGTGATTCTCCCTCCTTTCCCTGGCTACTATTTTTTAAGGGTGGGTTTTATATGTGTTTATCATTTGCAACCCTTTGACAAATGTTCCAGTCAGACAAATTTTATCCTCGCATTGTTCATGTGGTTGGATTGCAGAGGGTCTTCCTAGCACTACAACCCTTTCATTAGGCAGTGTCTTCTGTTATTGGCTTTACTGACCAGCAGGGCAGGGATGCACTGCTAATGCAGGTATGCATGCAGGCCAGGAGAGCAGGAGACATTTTTAGGCTCTATCATGATACCAATAGCAGTCCCAGCTTTGGGATCAGTAGTAGAATGTTTTCCCACATCAAATAGTCCTGCTGCAGGCTGAAGCAGTTGCACAGAGAAACTCCTCTGCACTGTGCCACTGTGAAAGAGGAAATCAGGGGTACAGATTGTGGCAGGGGTGTTGGTGGAACGGAGGAACTGAAATGTCCTTGGTTTTCATGGCAGGAGGATGCAGAGTAGGGCATCTTGAGAGGAGAGGTCATCAGGGACAAGTTGTAGCTGGTTTTATCTTACCCTTACACTGCAAAAAGAAGATGGGGGTGGGGGGAGTCTTCCTTAGGAAACTGAGAAGGACAAGTATGAAACTCACAATAGGATAACAAATTCTGTGAAATTGGTTCCCACAGTCAGTTGCTTTACAGCTAATGGTATTGGTTCTGGCTCGCTTTCAACTTCTTTCTCCACTATCCCCATCCTATCTTGCCTTTTGTCTACTCTGATGGCTGTTACACCTAAACCCAGTTTCTTTTCCTCCTAAACCACTTCTTGGTTACATGCCTGAAATTTTTTTCTCCATTTGCTTTGCTTGCAAAAGTGTCATTAAGGAATGGACTCAAACATGCTAGGTAGAAGAGGACTTCAAACCTGGTGTGATTCAGTATTTTTAATAGAAGATACAGTGCCTATTATTCAGAATGAGGACTCTTTAGTACATTCCTCCTAGGAAGACAGTATACCTTCACTTCCAAACCCCTCTGTCCAACACGTTTCTCTAAATTACGCAAATTCCCCAGCTTCCTACCACAGCTTTTAAGAAGGGTCGCTCTCTGCTTACTAATCAGGCATGTGAATGGCTTTCCTTTAAGAAAGAAACTTTGAAAACACATGAAAATCTACTGAATATCAATCATTATGGAGGTCCCTTTAAACTCTGTCATAATACTCAAGAGAAGGCTTCCCACTGAATTAAAATCTGCAGTTTGAAATGTGCAACCTTTCTTTAACTGCACTGACACTCCTCCATTTTCTTTTTGTTTGGGGTTGATGATTTTTTTCCCCGGAGATTATTTATGTTGGACACCCTTTTAACACAGTCCCAACATTCACCCTACATTTGTGCTGAAATAGTTTTATTCAGTTTTTAGACCTGGCCCTCCAGTTAGAGACTGGAGGAAAAAAAAAAATCACAAAAATCTCAGACACTCCCATAACGTTAAGAAATTTTAAACACATTTTTCAGCACTCTTCAAAAGCAAGGGGCTGGCATCTCCCAGGGAGTAAAGTTTAGCCCTGGAATGGACATAACAAAGGGTGACTAGTGGTGTAAACTTCCCTCTGGTTCTCTGCTAAAGTACGTCATTCCTGATCTTACCGAACCACTCCCAGAGATAAGACAGCAATTCATTAGGTATGTAGACACTTTCCCCTTCCTATTACCCACCACAGCAAGTATCATAACCCTGGGAGGGACTTTAAGAAGTCTCTCCATTGTATCCCTCTGCAGCGAGGAAGGATTAACTCTTTCTGTGTCATTTTTGCACAGCTATTTGTTACCCACTTCTTTCAAGCAGAGCCAAGTGCTACAAGGTCTTCTGAGGTGCCCAGAGACAGATGCAGCCTGATAGCCAGACCTGCCAACATATCTGGCCATTTGCAATGGTTTGCAGGCTGGCTCAGTGGCCATACGGTTGTTTGGATGATATCTCCATGGGATTTATCTTCCACCTTCAAAAACAACCAACCATATGAAAGGCTGCCAAATGCCCCAAATGTAAAATCTTTACACCAAAATGCTGGGTGTAGGATGTAGTGATTTATTCTTGGCTATTTCTAGAGAACCACGAAAGGAAAGAATATTAAAGCCCAATTCAGATGATCACAATTTGAAAAACAAAGATAATCCAGAGTTGTATTATAATTTTTATAGGTACAATTTGTACCTATCTTTCAGTAGATGAGAGAGGTGGCACAGGAGAAACGGATCATTAAACAGTAGTGTGAAGCCAGGGAAATTAACCAGCTGCTGTGAAAGCCACCTCGCTCCGTCTCTGAGCGCGCGACAGACACGGCGAGAGGGAGGGAGGGAGGAAAAGAGAGAGGTGCCAATTGTACCTTTAATGCAATAATTAAAAAAACTCTGCCTACTATCTCGCCATAATGGCTTGCACAGGTTAGATCAAAGAGACGCTGCTGCTCACAAAGGGGCTTCTCTTTACATAAATACACACAGTCGCAGGTAGAATATTCCAGCCAATTCAAACCTCTAATATATAGCCAAGGGTAGCCTATAGAGAGTATAATTCTGTATGGTTCTCTCTCCTCTACCTGCTGTAAAAACTGTCTTTGAAAGAGGAAAGGTGGTGAAAACAACAGTGGAAAAGAGGGGGCGATACTTTCTCAATGAGCATCACTCGTGGAACGTGTGGAACTCGCTGCTGTAACAGCTTGCCCGGGGTTACACCTGCAGTGGCTTCACGCTGCCACCGGGCACATTTCCACGCACCTCAGGTTACTCTCCCTCCATCATATTCCACGTGCCCCACGAAGAAAACTTCCTTTTGTACTGAGTCAAACGAAGGGGCTATTTATTTCCATTGCTGCCTTCTGTGCTTCCAGCTCCAACAATAAAAGATGGCACAAAACGCTTTCAAGAAGTAACATATGCATCCTCGGATTATCGTACCGAAGAAAGAGATAAAACAGGAACAAAGTAACAAATTATATTGTCAGAAAAAATGTGAACTTTTTGATTGGGGATGACATTTATTTTAAGTGTGCAATGACGGCAGGGAATCTGTCAGGGTAAGACGTGGCAGAGGTTTCAACGTTTGTTAAGAGCGTCATGGGAATTTAACTAAAACTGTTAAAACTGACACTATTGGCTTTTGTTAACACATTAAGCATGGGAAAAGTGCCAGTCAGCATATCCTCCATAGCATCAGTTCAGTTAAATCATCTGGAAGATGCATAAAACTGGGTGTGATAATAAATGCGACGTTTTCCACACATGGATAGAGGGAGCAGAGAGGGACGGGACCATTTTGACAAGAACAACAATGAGATCACTTTTAAAAACGTGCACCTGCTTTGTAATTTAAAAGCGTGCGAGAGGGAGGATGGAGTTTTTTAAATTATTTTTTTTTAAAAGGCAAGGGAAGCAAACTTACTAAACGCAATACAAATGGTTTCTGCGTAAGTGCTTATAGTAGAAAATAACTTAATACTGGAGTGTGTATTTATGGAATTGGCTTGAGTACAATTAAAGCACTGTCTAAAGCATTCCACTTTAAAACAGACTCAATTACCACTTCATAGTTTGGCTGGCAGACCAACAAAAACAGAATGCCAGCCATTTACTCGCAAGAACAGGAGATACATTAATACAAATACAGTGGTGCCCCAGCCACAGGATTTGAACAGTTTTGCAGACCCAAATCTCCTGCAAAATATCCCACTTGGAGGCAAGAAAACACAAATCTGTTTGGTGAGCGTGTGCACCAAACATTAATGGGGCAAAAGCCCCCCGCTCCACTATGAAATCTCCTTACAGGAATAAATGCTAAGAACGACTGGAAGCTCTGCATTCTGAAAAGGCGAAGTGTATTCCATGTATCTAACCAGCTCTATATGAAGAAGCATGTGAAATGGATACATTTGCTGTGCAACCATCTGTGACCAAGCAATAAGCAAGATCTCAAACCACGGAGTCAATCTCGTAGCAAAAATAAACTGAATCAAGGAGTGAAGAAAAGAAAGAAAAAGAAAAACAAACAAAAAGAAAAACAAAGAAAAAGGGGCTTTGAACACCAAAAAGGTGTCCGTGGAATTAGAAAATGACCAGACTGAAATCACTATTTCTTGTATAAACGAGATACCACCAAATAAAAACATTTTAAATAAGCACTTTGCCATTTCCAGTGTGCTCCGGCTGCAGCACAGCCATTTGCTCTTAAAATGACCGGGTTTACTTTCCTAAAGTCCTTATGCAGAGAAGTTTCTGCTCATCTGCTGCTGTCTGCTTCAGCTGATAAAACACAGATGCAGAATTAAGGATAAAAACACAGAACGCGGCTGCCAAGAATTGTTCTTTCTGCCATTTGAACATAACCTCATGTAGTTTGATCCATTCAGCATTTACCTAAGTGCTGCAACTAAAAAAAAAAAAAAAAAAAAAAAAAGAAAAGAAAGAAAAAAAGCAAAAGTAAAAGCGGTAACATATGGGAGCTTGGGAAGTGACCAAAAGAACAATATTTTTTTGGCCAGGAGAGCAGAGCAGTACGTCGCCTCCCCACCGGTAGGAAGGCGAGCGCAGCACAGACATAACCTCATTACATACTGGAGACTTCCACCCCTCGAACTTTCAGCAGACTCATTTCTTAGAGCCTTCAAGCTCTCTCTCATCGATCCGCGGCCATTGCTATGCACAAGGCAGCCTCGAAGGGCACGACACCTGTGGTATAATGCCATATGTCTCAGAAGGTTTTATTATTTATTTTTAAATGAAATCTAAATAGCTATACATAGCGAGGAAATGGTTTTCACAGGGACTAGAGGACTGATTTAATAAAGATTACAGTCTGAGATTACTGGCAGCTACAAAGAAACGCCAGACGCCGAGAGGTTTTCTGTACCATGGAAAGCCAGGACATTTACAGATGTAGGAGAAAGAGCCTGATTATGTGTATCACTGGGAAACCTAAAACTAACGCCAGCGAGAGACAGGCATCATTCCTATATGTCTTCATTTATAGGGCTAAGGAGAGAGGAGGGTCAAAGGAACGCAGGCTTACACTGCTACCGGCTATATTGTATAATCATTTAATTAATTAATTGCACACATGCCCAACCTTTAGACCTACTAATGTGTTCTCAGATATTCACAGAGCTTTTATTTAATGCAGAACCTACAATACATTCTTTACTTAAAAGAAGAGAAGAAGGCTTGATTCCATTTCTGGAGAGATTTGCTCTTAATCCGCTAAAGGTTATGTTGGCTCTCTGTAGTATCAGAAAATTAAAAATGAGGCTTTTATTTTTATTATTCCACCGCCTCCTACTTCATCATTTTGCCTCAAATTTTGATAGAAAGCAATGCTAAATATTCAGCAAAAGCTAAGGGGTTTCTTGGTAATAACCCATTTTACCAAATTAAAATCAACTACACGCGAACAGGCGCATGACAGAGATCATTCTGTTGTGATCATCAGGTATGTAAATACCCGCAGCACTGCCCTTTCCCTGACACATGCCACAGAAAGCTACCGGCTGGAGCTGCCTCGGGGGGCAGCCCAGCTCCCCTGGGAAACTTTGAAAAATAATCGCCTTAATAATATGACAGGCCTGAACAATATGGGCCAGATCCTGCGGTTCTGCTGCGGGAGGAGATCCGCCGGAGCCCACTCCTCTCTGCGGTGACAAGGACATTCGGGAGGGCAGGACCAGACCTGCATTTTCACCATATCTTTCGTTACATTTCTTTTCTTGCTAATGGCAACAGACTGAAGATGGCCTGGTCAATTAATGGACTGCTGCAGCTCATTCCTCCCTGGAAATTTCAGTCCCGTGAGTATGGCACCACGATAACAACTGTAATAGTGATGTCACACAGCGACGACCGTCATTTCAGGTAGGAAACACGACTTGGTGTGGAGTCTGAGTTCCGCCCCAGTGGCTTTGACAATAAGAAAAAAAAATACAGAAATGTTGAAAAACACAGAAATTGTATGTTAAGTTGGTAATATATTTTTTTTCAGGTAGAAAAGGCTTTTCCACAATGACTATGGACTATACCCAGCCTCTAAATTGCTCCTCCTATTTAAAATACATTCATTTTTGACTTTATACCTTGTTTAATAAATTATAATTAAAAAAACACCAATATATGAGTCTTTCTTCATTGCTTAGCCTTTTTTTAATTTTTTTTTTTGGTGAGGAATGGGAAAAGAAGGTGGAAGAGGGGAAAGATTTCACAGTTACTGAAGAGACTATGGGTAGCGAAAGTTGCTACAATTACTGCAATACATTCAACCGTCAAGTTTCATGCTACTGAACTTGCACTGACATTTTATGAGCAAATTGCTCGATTTGTTCCTTCACTAATGTAATGCCATCATTTATTTCAATAAGGTAGTAAATATTTTCACTATTACATGAAACAACCTTTTGGTTTGCTTATAATTACAAGAATGATGCTAACTGAATTCCTTGCTTTGTTTCAATATCCCTTGTCAGTGCCATAGACCTCTCTGCCTCTCTTGTTTTTCTCAAAAGCAATTTAGAAAATGCTTGTATTTTAGACAAAAGGAGAACATTTGGTGAAAGAAAATTCATCATTAGGTATCTAGAGGTTTGTTAATAGAAAAGGCAACTCCCACAGTGTATCCTAGTGCTCAAGCCAGACACACATGCTCAGGACCAGCAAGCTGCCTTCACAGTGGGCCAAAAGTCATTATCATAATTTTATATTACATAGACTACATTGAAAATTTAATATATCCCAGCAAAAAGAGACAAAAGACATTTTGCATAATGCTTCTGTGAGCGCACTCTCTCTTGCTACTCTTTTAGCCACCCCATGCAGATAATCACACCAGGAAAAAGAAGTTCATTACCTAAGCCAAATCAAAATTAGGCTTTTCTTTTTGATAGGGAACTTCATTAGTAAGCCCTGTCTTGTACAGCTGGGAGATTTGATGAATCTATCTTGGAGTAATAATTCAGCACAATCAGCCACATTTCTGCTTTAAGTTTTATGTCTTTGTTACAAAAATTGGAACTATACATATAGTATGCAGTCATACATCTACAGATTCCTAGCCTATCTGTTCTCATTTCACGGCATTTGAAACATGCCAGAGTGGCAGCATCACACTGTTGTGATGCTAGTAAACTGGTTCCCTCATTTCCATGGTTGAGGTTTCTGGAGACTAAAAGTCCTAAATAGTTGGAAAATAGATTTTGCTCCTTGCTGCAGGACCTACAGTTAAATTACATTATAGAATTTATTTCATGAAAAGGAAAGCTTGTCTCTTTTACCTCTAATTTCCCCTGCTCCCCATGTTAAGCCCTTTCCTGGTTAGGACCCAGGTTATAAACCTAGCATTCTTCCTGAATTTCCAAAGGGGAGAAATGCACCGGGGGAATGTTCCATTTGTATCGCACTAAAATTAATCTCTAAAAGGGCCAAGAAAAAAAAAGGTTCTGATATCTGTAGATACACCGGTTATAGATATGTAGGCACTGCTCCATAAGCAATCTCTAAATTGCAGAATACAGCTGGACATCTGCAAACCACAATGTTAAAGTGACAGCGACAGGATTCTGCTGTTTCCAAGCCTGCCTGGTTCGGGGCTGCAGGTGGCTGTTCTGTCATCTGGGGCTCTTCTTTATGCATGTTTCCTCCCCCTTTCCCCCTCCCCGACATGCCTGGATACTATGCCCTCTCATCCTATTTTCAGTGTAATAGTATTTCTCATCGTGATCATACGAAAAAAATCTGCAAAAGTCTTATTCACTCAAAATTCCCAAAATACTTTACGTACCAAGGAAAGGTACCACTTTAATGTTGTGACCAACTCTAACTGATTTACCCAAGAAGACAGAGAGAATCACTAGGAGAGCTGAGAAAAGACAATAAGGATGGGTTGGTCAGCTTCCCCAAAGCTATGAGCAATGGTCTCTTGGCCAGTGGGAATTATCGTAAAAATCCCTTCAGGAGACAGGAAGATCTAAACATGCTGCAGTTGCTGAAAAATAATTTTATTCATACCACATCTTCTTTTACAATTAAATACAAATGGCTTTTCAGATTGCAAATGTGCCTCAGGGTGTGTCTCTGAACAAAGGTCTTTTTTTACACCTACAGACATTCATTCCATCGAATCCCAATATCTGCAGCACACGCGTGTCTGTGCGCGGGTAAGGCTGGATTAGAGTGCATGAACACAGCTGAGCTTGTGGTGTGGGAGGGTGAACATCGTGATCCTGACACAGAAGTCATCCACTTGTTAACACTGAAACACTGAGATGACACATCCCTACACTCACGATGCGGCTGAGATAAGGGTGTTGAAACTTTCAGGATACCGGCAGCTCCCCCTTGAATACACATTGGAGAAGATGCTTATTATTACTTCCAATGTCAGCTGTTCTCATGAAAATGGCACTAAAAATGCAGGTCAGGACTGGAAAAACTCACACTGTGGAGAAAAGGCAGACCTCCTCTCCCCACATCCATGTATCACCAGTGGTGGGCTGAGATGCAGCCCCAGTGGTTGAAGCTAATGCTGGCTTTCAAGGATAGGAGACTTTACAAGGCTGTACTGGGACAGCTGGGTGCTAAATGGGAAAAGAATTTGGGGTGCTTCTAGCTAATAGATCTCTGAAACTCAGCTCACTGGAATATGGGGAGCTTTTCCGTGGACAGGCAAAGTCAAGAGGGCCATGTCACAGGCTTCCAAAATCTCAGCGTGGTGAAGAGGCACCAGTTGCCTTTTCAGCCCTGACCAGTGTAAGGAACCTGAAGGGCAGGTCCTTCTAAAAAGCTGCTGGCTTCATTCAAAACTGCTTATCCAAAGCTTTCAGGTGTCCCTCGGACCTTTAGATAAACTGGTTTACATTGTACAAACAAATCCCATTTTTGGCTCAGAGCGTTTTTGACAGCCTCTCAAACACACAGAAATCTTAGGCTTGTCAGAGGTCCTTCATGTGACTCTCATAATGCAAAGCAGCCCTACATTTTGAAATACTTCCTTTCTTCTTGTTTGCATTGAGGGAAATCACAGAGAAAATCCCTGCAATTTGTCAACAGAATCACAGAAGAATGGCCGCAAAGAACTCTGTGTTTACTATCAAACACATAAACTGTATGTATTTAGACACTGGAGATTTATTACACGTACAAAGCCAAAACAGGCAGATTTACAATTATATCTCCCCTCACTACTTTCAGTGTGAATGGCATAAAATTTCTTCTGCAATTATTTAAATTTGAGTTGGAATTTTAATGAAAATCTGAAAGTTAGCCTTAATTTACAGTCCGATCAGCAAGCTGATTTTTCAAATATATGGATGCATACGTAGTTAATCCAAGTGCACCAAATCCAGTTCAGCTATTTTCTTTTTCACTAGATATCCACATGTTATTAGAAGTACACAGCTAACCAGGTTTCATGCAGTAGACAAAATAGCATTGTGGGATTACATTAGTCCGACAGCTGCTTTATGACTATAGCTTCCAGACCAATTTATTTAATATTGATCTTTAAACAAACATCAGTACAAATAAATTTGAGCACTCTAGTCCTGAGATTTTATATCTATAAAAGAGGCCAATATTCAGAGAAGCAGTTCTGCTTGTATTTCGCTCTTTGATTCCCTTTTCTTTGATCCTACCAGGTATCAAATACATCAATGCCAAATTAAAACAAATCCATCCTCAGATAAAGCTCTGTTTATAATCTTTCGTGCAGAAAGAATTTTTCTATCAATAATTTCCAGCAAGCATTTTAACTGATCTTTTTATTGCTTTATTCTGATTACTACAAAAGGCAGCAATGCCATGTCCTGACTGAGTATCACGCTAAACTCTCTCTGGCAGAACTATCAAGGAGGGCTTGGAAAACAACATGCTCCATCTTTCACACTTTTATGTGGATTTCTTTCTAACTACTTTCATCCAGGATCAGGGACAGGCCCAGCTCCCAGTGCCCCCCCTGCTAAGAAAATTGCTGTGCCATGATACAGGGCTGGGAGGCTGAGGTGAAGTCTTTTACGGGGCAACAGTTGACCATTTGGAGGAGGGGACAGCTGGGTGCTAAACATAAATAGGAAAAAAACCTAGATAGGGAAATAGATAATGAACCCTGGGATTAGATACTCAATTCAATTAGGCGGGTATATATAAATGTTAGGCATAAAGTGATCCAACATAATTATTTGCATAGGACTTATTTGTGCCCTTCTTAGCTATGCCGAATGAGCACAGATACCAGATTCACTGGGGGCACATCTTCCACTGGTGTGGAACTGGGCTAAAGTTCAAAAGTTTTTGGTCACAACTTACTCAGATCTGCCATCTGGCTTATGTGCACTGATTTCTATGGATTATATCCATCTCCCAAATGGAATAAGTAGACATTTCTGTGTATCAGGAAAAAAAAAAAAAAAAAAGAAAATCTGCTGTCCATGTTGACCAGAAGAATGGCCATTACGAGTGAATCACAGAGCCCTTACTTTGGCAGCAGACTGAGGGCTGTCGGCTCTCCCAGAGGTGTGCCTTTTGGAGGAGGCAATGTATTTCTTCAAACCTGCAATCTGCTTGACTCCAGTCATCCCGACTGGGGCTCGGGATGTGCCAAAACTTCTGCTAGGATCTGTGAACAGTAAGTCTCGTAGGAAATCAGGGCTTCAAAAAACTTTGCTTTTGTTTGTGGTTTATAGCTGTTTGGAGGAGGAAACACAGAACTGACTGGTTCTGCACTGCTACCTCACGGTACGGCATGTCTATGAAGAAGAGGCACCCTTACTTAAGATTAATAGCTTCCAAATTAACATTACAGAAACATTCTCCCTCAAATACTATGCTTTGTGTTGCTTTACTTGAGACTGAGGAAGACTTCTGCTAATTATGTCAATGTTCACTCACTGCTGATCTCCTCAATATGTTTGTGGTGTTCCCAGCTAAATAGGAGCAGGCCATGGAAAATACTAGCTCATCAGTCTAAGGCTTCAGTTTGAGTACATTGTGAGCCTGAAGCTTGAAGAAGTCCACCAACCACTGCCATGTGGGGACAAGTTTAGACATGGACAGTGTAAGACCAAAAACCTGGCAGCAGAATGCACAACCTTGCTGCAGAAACTGAGGGCAAAACTAAGGCATTTTTAAACTGCTTGCCTTCTGAAAACAAAAATGAAAACTCTCTCTCCCAATTTTTGGAGACCTATTCCTACCACAGATTTTATTTATTTGATTTTGATTGCTGTTTCCCCTGATCCTAATTTTAGAAGACCCCCTCCATTTTATGGTGGTAGCAGAGACTTGAGAGTAATTTGCAGGTACAGACAAAAGAATGCAGAGGCTCCCAATGTCCCACCTTATTAGGGTTACAGCTCTGGCCACCACTACAAACATGAAGCAAAATGATTTTCCTGAGTTTGCTTCTACCTATGGAGTAAGCATCCAGTGAAGAAATAATTCACCAATTAACCTCAGATCCTAACGCATGATAAAATGAAGGATGAAGGAGTTATGAATTTGATCAACAAATATTCCTTCAAATACATGATCCATAAAAAGTTGCATCTTGTTTACTGGCAAAGAAAATACGTAAGAGGTTTGGTGGGGTTTTTTTTTTTGGTGTTCTTTTCTTTTTTTTTTAAATTGATGGCACTAATGACAGATCAGCAAATTATTATCTTGCTGTGTGATGCAGTAAATAGAAGGCTGCCCTATAAAGCAAGCTACCATCTCAGAAGACTGCTTACAGTTCCGCCCATAGGTCTGAACTACTCCAGATTTAATTTCACAAGGACTGAATTCAGATTATTTCATAACCCTTAAAGATGGCCCCAGCCTATTTTTAATGCGCTGCTGGCATTTGTGCAAACAGTACAATTACTGAAGCTGTTGCTAAAACCCACAGCTACAGCGTACTACTCGCCTAAAATGGTCTCTGGGACCATTGTGATGGAAAAGCTACTGACACTGCAGACTGTCCAGGAAAGCTATTGGAAAATCTATATGGTGCTAAGTCATAACATGAACTTTTTACGGTCTCTCTTTTAAGGGAGCTACATACATACAGCATAGTAAAAGGCAATTCCTGGCCATTGAGCACTGAAGTCTGCGGTGTACGTAAGCTTGAACAAGATGAAAAAGCAATTCTGGTTTACTTCTCACATTAATTGTGAGATAACAGCCGAGTACACTGTTGCAACCACACTGCCACAGCGGAAGGAAAGCAGTTCTTCTAACCCTTCAGAGTTATTTGCCTTTCTCACTTTGAGGAAACCCAAATGCTTATAGTTCTCCAATAATAAACACTTGGAGTTTCGTTTTAATGATTGCTGACATGGTGCATAACTCTGGCATTAAAAGCATCCAAGAAGCTATGGCACTCTGCTTCCTCTCTCCCCAACAAGTGTCCCTGTAGCTATTTAGGTTTTGGTGGAGAACAGCCTGGTTGAAAAGCAGAATAAAAACCTCTGGCCCTTGCTACGGAACACGTACTCCAGCTCCACAGGGTCTTCACTACTGAGACTCCACAGGACCCTGCTAAAACTGTCTGTCTAGTTCAACTCGGCTCAGTCTCACTCCGGCTAGGCCTTTGGATCAAACCCTTCTCATGTGAACACAGAGAGCGTCTGTGAAACTGTGGAGCAGATGTCTCCACAGAGACTCACAGATGCTGTCAGGACGGAACTTCAGGCTCAAACATTTGATGCATTTTAAAGAGGGATTCGGAATCAGACTCAAGCAGACAGATTGATCGTCTAACACTTCAAAGGCTTGAGCAGAATTGTTGTCATATTTTTCCTTTGTGCTCCCCCCCTCTCCCACTGGCATTAATGGAGGTGACTTGTGTTTAACTTGACATGATGTGTGGAGTGTACAGGAGGGGACTTCCACCTTCCAATTAAAGGAGTCGGGCAAGAATCATTAGCTGAAGCAACGGAACAGAATGTGGGGCTGAAGGAGTGTAACGCACCGGGGGAAAATGAACGCCTAATTCAAAGGCTGCTTTGCCCCACCTGGCTCTTGCTCTGAGCTGAACCTCGACTTCCAAGACATCAATTTCATTTTAGAGTAGGTAGTTTAAGAAAATCTCAAAGTCTTAAAATGCCTTTCCTACTCCCCATCTTCAAGGACCCAAATATGCTACAAGACGAGACTATTTATCTCTTTGAACAATTCATAGAAACTATTACAAATGTTCTCCATTAATTAATTTATGTGTTTGTAGGGTCTGTTTGTGTGGGACCTGGGGTCTTTTTGGAGAGCAGGGAAGGGCATTTACAAGTCCGTCATTTGACAAATAGCACATACAAAACAAAAAAGAAAGCGAAATGGTGAGGAAAGGGTAACCAGATTTCTGCTCTTCATCTAGCAACCTGGATAAGGTCTGTGCTTAGTCTAATTTGGAAAAGTGAAGTCATCAAGAAAGGAAGAAGGAAGACAGCCAGAAGTCCAGAAAAGATGAAAGGTGGGCAGCAGCACTGATGACACAGAACTACATGCATAACAATGCGACTGGAGACATGGAAATAATTTTGGAGAAAAGGGCTTTGCCTTCTTTCTGCAGCTGCCATTTGATATATTTTGCCATCCTAAAAACAACTCCTTAGGCATCCCTCATGTCCTGGGCTGAAGAGAAAGGCTTGTCTGGCAGTTAGTTCAAAGGGGACCTTTCATCAGTTGGGTTGAGCTGTGAGTTAGTGATGGGCATAAGTGTTTTACTGAAAATATCCCTCCTCTCCTGTCATCAGCTATGGGAAAAGAAAAGAATAGAGAAAATACAGCTATAAATGTGGAGAAATACCAGTGAGATTATTAAGGGAGGCTTCAAACAACTAAGGGGATTTACATGAACTACATAGAAAGAAAGATCTGCTGATGGGAAGAGGAAACAAAACCACCTAAGATGAAAGTCCAAGTGTCTAGTCTTTCTCTACCATGTGCTCTCCGGATTAGCCCATTGAATATAAGAAACAATATAAGACAAATTTCTCCACGAAAGAAGGGAAAATAGGGAGAAATGTTACAAGACTGATAAAGCTGTAATACCATTAGTGTCACTTTAATGAGGAAACAACACAGGCTTGTTAGAGGAAATACCAAAGCTCAATCCAAAGATTACATTCAGAAGGTGTGTAGCACAGGAAGAAGGACAGTTATTACTCAGGAAAAAGTTTGGGGGTCTTGTCAGGCAGAAGCTGGGGAGAAGGTCACTTCCAGTGGTGTGTCCCTGCTACATCCATTATTATGTGAGGTTAAGGAGCCCAAGGGAATAAAGCAGAGGATAGCCTCGGCTCTCTGTCATGTGTGCTAGTAACAGGGCCCGACCAGTCACGAAGAGAAAAGAGGCACTTAGGCACAAAGGAAGAGCCTCTACCAGCACCTGCAACAAAGGCGCTGAAGGAATTACATGTCTGAATATTTTCATTCAGCCAACTAGGAATTAGAGATGGCTCAAGGGGACTTAATTTCAACTGCAACCTTTCCTTCCCCTCAGCAATCCTGTTTCCTGGGTATATGTTAGTGCATAAAAGGCCTGCTGGGAGACTGGAAGGGTAGGGGGGTTCTTGTCTGTCCGCTGACACAACTATCTTGGGAATAGCTGTCATCCTGTTATTAAATATTTAAATATTTCAAGAGCAAGCTAGATTCATCAACCTCTGGAAAGAGTAATCAAGAGAATGAAAGGTAGACAAAAATAAAAGGAAGGGGTTGGTTATTTTGGAGGAAGAAGATGGGATCACCAGAGGAGAAAATATGCAAAGAGGGGAAAAACTGGCAGAGAAAATTGATGAGAAAAGGACGAATAATGAGAGACAAACAAAAGGGAAATCACTGAAACAATACAAAAGAAATAACAGGGAAAACAGAATTGGAAAACAAGCTAGAGTGATACCTGGAAACTCTGTGTCTGTACCAGTGAGGAAAAGCAAGCAAGCAAGCAAGCAAACAAATAAAAAGCAAGCAAACAATATAGAAATTCTGGACAAGGTGGTCAAGAAAATAAAAAAGCAGCAAGAGATGGATAGGGTAAGTAGAGATAAAAGAGAAGGTGAACATTATCAAGAGCCAGAAACATTCCAGTGATGGGCATAGAAGGTGCATTTCATGATCATAAACAGGACATAAATGTCTTTGATTCGTTGTACTGTTTTTCTGCTTGATTGCGGAAACACTATTTTCTCCAGAACCAAACACAATAACTAGTGGTTTAACTTAAACACAGTTTATGAATGTCAAGGTGATGTTTTGGGGTTCTCCCATCCTTATTTAATGTATACCTGACAGGTGTAGCCAAGGAAGATATCTGTCAACAAGAGCTGGTAAATGTATTTCAAGACCAAGCCCGCCAAACAGGAGTTTGAGACAGCTCTGAACAAAAAGGAATGTAACTGAAATGGTGATGGGAGGGCAGCAGCACACTGCTCAAGTGTCTCACTTAGTGCTTTTGGGAAGGGAAGCCCTGGAATGATGGTGAGCACTGCAGGGTGAGGGGACACAGTAAGGTGCTGTAATAGTCAGGAGAGCCACTATTTAAAAAGCTTAGCCTAGTCAGAGCCAAAGAGGCCAGTTCAACTTTAACAGCATTCAGATGGTGTTTTCAGCTGCACATCTCAAAGCTCCTTACAACCAGAATTTAAATATCACGGTAATCATTTTACAGAGAAGGAGCTACGATCACTGGGGTGCCATAACTCATTCAAGGTAACAAAGCAGGTAGGAAGCTAGGAACAGCTCCAAAATTCCCACCCGGTGCCCTTTCTGTTTTACCCATGGACTTCTCAGATTCCCCTCCTAACATCAACTTCAAAAGCTGCAAATGTTAAAGGCTGGAAGTCAAGTATGTGAAAGCCAGAGCGGGTGGGAAGGCACCCGTGCAGTCAAAACAAGTGTTACCCACAGTGGTGTTGTTGGGGAAACTACCAGAAATAGGCCAATACAGTAAATTTAAAACAAAACACAAAAAAAAAAAAGAAGAAAAGAGAGAGAGAAGGAAAGAGAAAGAAGTCATGGATTGTTCAATAGAGAATTAAAAGGCGTTTATTCCATCCTGGCAAGGATAATCTAAACACTATTGTGGTTAAATGTTTGCCTACTGCAGATCATGTTACAGCAGATTTTTCTATTCAAAGGGTTTGTTAATGGCTTTGCTATTCCTTGCATGGGTCTTGAAAAAAAGCACATGCTATGAATGTGATATCTTTGCTTTTGATGCCAGAGGTTGTGAAAGGAAAGTTGGGAAAGAACTGGCACACAGAAGGAAAGCAGCCAGCCCATTTAGGAATAGTCCATTAACTCATAGGAGAAGATTCCCCCAGGACACAGTCCCAAAGAAGACCCCTGGCGAGTTTAGGCTTGTATATCATTTGTCCTATCCAGAGGGCGAGAGAGTTAATGATTATATAGACACCTTGCTGTGTTCAGTATCGTTTGTGCCTCTCCATCAAGTGATGCAGATTACAAGGAACAGCAGACTGAGGGTTCAGTCATATAAGAAGTAGAGAGAAAGAGAGACAGGCACAAACCCATACCCCCGCCTCCCTGTCACACACAGAGCTGCTCACATGTCACCAGAACACCATAATGGATTTCACTCGCCACTTAAAGGTTTCAGACTCGAGGGCAACATTTACATAGATAAAGGTAGGCATATGGGTTCTGTAGCTTTGCACTAGTTACTCGACGTGCTCGATACATCCCCACAGCGGATGCGTAGGCAAAAACTCCGGATTAAAAAAAAAAAGAAGGACGAAAAAATTCTCCTACCTAATTAACATAGCTTTTTGTCTAAGGAAGCACCAAACATCATGGCATTTCAGGAGTTATTGATGGCATTTGGGGAGGTTACCAGGGATTTCATGGTCCCTACAGCAGATGATAAAAGGGGAGGGGGAGGGAGAGCAGAGGGTCCAGGAAAACTTATTAAATTTTGGGCATCAAACTGGATTCAAGGAGAAGAGAATCACACCCCGCAAGGGACCGGGACAAAAATCCTATGAGATTACTGGCTCAGCTGTGGCAAGCTAATAAGGTTATTCTGAAGCAGATGCAGTCGTTAATACAGTGGTGGCATGGGGATCTCCCGAGAGGGGTCAGAGCCATGATAACTCATAGTAGAGTAATGCGCAATATATTTGTGGCCAGATCTTGTGATGGTAACTAAATGAACCCATGTCAGCACTCTGTCATTTAACCCACTTTGTTCTTAATCCCATTTTGGTGGGGTGGGGCTTCTACACACCACCTACTTTCTTGAAAACAGCCTTGAAAAGTGGCAATGTTTTAGGCAAGTTATAGGGCCATTAAACAGGAGATTCAGGTGGACTGAAAGTCACTTTCGGGGAAACTACTACATAACAGCTCACGTTAATTCCAAATTTATAAAAATAAGGCAATTTCTGTTATTTATGGGTGCAGAGAAGAGAGCTGTTGGCAGCTCTTTGTGCACTATGGAATGAAGGGGTGGGTTTGACGTGAAATGTTGCATTGCTCAAGCTTTCACGATATTTGCAGCACTAGCAAAGTAATTTGTGATAAATGGCTAAAGATTGTTGGATTCTATCACAAAATCTACAAGCACTGAGCTTATTGGGGACCGGTGATAATGCTGCTCAGGGCCTGCACTCTGTTATGCTTAGTGCCTGATGCATTCTTTATGGCCAGATACGTGTAAAGGGAACAACTATTCACTCGCTAACTCTTGTTTCTGCCTGGTGGCAGTGGAAGTCAAAACCAGCCACCTCGGCATTACTACTGGCTTGTGTTTTACCAGTACTTCAGTAGCAAGCTCTCTGTACTGAGGAGCTTACTGTCTGAATGAGATGAACAAGTACGGATTTCACTGAGGGTCATACTGAGGAGAATGGGAAGATCAAAGGTAGAAAAGAGAGAGGGATTTGTAAGAAGGAGATTCACTTGAAAGATAAGATTGTTTTGAAACACAGTGGGTAGCACTGGGAAGTTGCAAAGTCAAGGATAAAGAGAGACAGCAAAGGGCAAGGTAAGGGAAGACTACGCAGGGGGGAACATGGGACAAAAATGGAACTGAGGACACCCTTTGGGAGGAGAGAACTTCCAGTCCTAAAGGGTAAAGAAAGAAGTTTAGTAGACCAGATACAGTCTCAATGAAGCAGTCTTTAAAGAGATTGGTGCCAATGGCAGGACTCACACATGAAGCCACCTGTGGCATTTAAATTGTCCCGTGACATTTAAACTTGCAGAAAAACTATCAAAGCCTATTTTCTATGCAGAACAATGTGGTTAGATACTTCTGCTCCTCTTCTTTAAAAATTGGAGATGATTAAGAAAAAATACACTGGGCAGATGATGCAGTACATCATCAGAGTAACAGCCAGCTGTAAAGTACTCAACATTTCAGGGCAAA
>BJBW01000700.1:409848-414848 GCA_004320125.1 Scolopax mira | reverse complement strand
GCTACAGCAATTATCAAGAAAAATAAACACATGTTTTTAGACCTGTCTTCATAACATCTTTTCGATAAGGACTCGATTATTTAAAGCTTTCAGCATAGTTTACTTAAATGAAGGGAGAAAGATAAAATAAAATGATGGAGCTCAGGATGCCCAAATTAAGGTTTTGCCTCTCAGACAGGGATATATAAACTTCAACAGCCCTCTTGGAAATTTCATGCTGCATCTGTGTTGATGTATTCCAGGTAATAAAATTGTTTAGAGGAAAAAAAAAAGAAAATTCCAGTAATTATTACATGCAAATGTAATAATTGAAAAATCCAGAGTATTATTCACCAAACTAGAACTTTTGCTACTTTTATCAGCACAGCGTTTAGATGCTGTTCGCCAATCTGAAGTGCTAGAAATAATGATCAGTTTTAATATGACCTCATAAATAATGTAATAATAAACCAAGAGGATCTCATTCCCTATTCTGATTGGTGGAAAATCAATTGCACATTGCCTGGAAATGACTGACTTTCCATTACTGTTATTTTCTAATTGCATTCAAACACAATGTCTTGTATGGTGCCAGACAGCCATGAAAAAAGTTTTTTTTTTTCCTTTCTGCTTTTAAGAAAAACAAGATTTCCATTGTTGCAAATTAATTACAAATAAACAGCTACAACCCCCTGTAAATCAATTACTACCACAGTTAATGAAAAGTTGGTTGGTGTAAACTACTCTTGGCTTCAAATTAGGAGGCTTTAATGCACAAGAATAAGAGTAATACAAGAAGTAACAATGTTGTGGCTTGAACACTAAGGGCCACTTTCTCTCCTTTTAAAAAAAACCCAACAAATCCTTAAGCAAGTGCAATTCTGCACAGTAACAGGACTTTCTCGGAGTAGCTCCATCCGCTTTCTATGCTGAGGACCAGCAGACTTCTGGAGCTGTGGGCTGCAGGAAGCTCATCTCTTTTATTTCTCTCCCTGCCTTTCCCTTCCCTACATCACAACCAGAAATGAAGAGTCCCATTTAAAAAAAACCACAAAACCCCACATTCCCTACAACGTGCATAAAAGGTACCTCTGAACCCAAGAATTTAGGATGGGAGTAGTGGGGTGCAAGGTTCAATTGGGTCTGTCATTGTCGTGTCGACAATTAAGTAGCTTCCTCGTTATCTATTTATTTTACAGAGATTTTGTAAAGAATACAAAATCAGTTTTGATATCCATCCAAAGTCTTGATTGTAAGACTGGTCATACTATTCATAAACCCTCAGGCTTCTCCCTTGGAATTTCAAGGAATTAATTTTTCACTAAACACCTGCTAAAAGGCTATGCTGTTGCACTTGGGCATACAATTTAATCTTTTTGTGCTGTCTCCCAGCACTTTCATTGCTGTCTATGGATTTCACATGCAGGGAAAATCTAAACCCAGCACTAAAGTGATGAGGACAAAAAGTGGTACCCATACAGTCAGATTAAAAAAAAAACCAGAGGAGTGTTTTAAATATGCCCTCTTCCATACAAGACTCACAGTTTCTCCATGTTTCTGACAGGTAGGCGGATAGGACAGTTTATTAAAAAAACTTGCAGCACATGTGTGAGCTGGGATATAGCAGTTTATAGCACTGAAAATAGAGGAATCACTACATGCAAGTGTATATTACATGCTGAACTACACTGCTGCATATAGCATTAACTTGTACTGCTTTACTCACCTCATACAACAGAATCCAAATTAGGTCCCATTATTACATTGAAGGCTCACACTCAATAGCAGTTAAGCTTCTTTGAATGGATTCCCTATTGTATAAAAAGTATGCCAGTCTTTGACTGCCAAAATCAATTAGTCACATTCATTATGCCTCTATTTATTAATGCTGTACACTTTATAATGCATTTGTTGCTGAACAAAGAAAGTTATAAAATATCAAATATGTGTTATGATTGTAATTATAGCAAAAGAAGTAATGATCTCTTTTAGTCGCTAACTGGTTACAAAGCTCCTGTAAAGATTACATTAGTGGTGACAGATTTATGATCTTTTCCAAGATGTAATCCTTTCTAGCTCACATTTTTCAACAGAAGAACTATGTGATTGGTTACAGGTTATTGGCTTCAATAGTTATATTCAGCAGAGATTATTGTGCTTCTGCCTCCCATAATCCAAACACACAATGTAATCTTAACAGATGCAATTTTAATCTGTATTGCACTATTATAATAAAATGGGGCACCATAAGGCTTTTTACCAATATAGGGTTCGGTGTTAATTCAATGATGTTAAGAGTGACCAACTAGTATTAAAATCCAGCAAATAATTAAACCTAATGTGAAAATGAACGAAGAACAACATTGGCATCCTTGCAACGGTGGGTTTTGATGGCATTTATTATCAAGCTGTTACACCTTAACTTACAAAAAAATTAATTTTAGACATCAGCATCGTACAGATAACAATTTTTCTGAGTACTGCACAGTAGCAATTGAAGCCTGCATTATGTTTTACCTTCTCCTCACAGATGCTGCTGCATCCCACAGTTTAAAAAGAAGTAAGATTTTAAAAAATATATTATTAATATGAAGCAGCAAAAAGATGCTGACATATACGGAAAAAAGAAAGGCCAGGTGCAAAACTTATGAAGGCTCCATATTTCTACCATAAACAGAGCATGTACAAAATGCACTATGTTTCCAAACCTTGGCTCCCACAGTATAGCTAGTGGCGGTACCCCAGTACTCCCTTCTTTTCCAAAAATGTGTCCAACTCCCTCTGCTTATTTCCACTGCTGACTTTGGCAGAACGCTCTATATTCCATCCACCCTTTTTTATGAAAAAATATTCCCTCTTAAACTGTTTGTCTGCTGTAGTCCAGTCACAGCCTCAGTCATGAACCCTTTGTTTTCAAATTAGTTGCTACTTCAAAAAGATGACTGGCATAGAACTATTTCCTTTTAGGAATATAATCCATCTCTCTTAAATCCCCATTCAGACTTTTTTCCATAAGCTAAATAGGTCTCATTTTTCTGTCTTCACATTGTATTTTTTAAGAATGAAAAAATATCTTTTTACCAAATGTTCCTTTGAAAGTTTGGTGGTTTTTATTTATTTTCTGCATTCAGTGCTCTACTATCCTTTACCCCACTTTGTTTGCTCGCAGGAGATGTTTCATAATACGGGTGTAAGGCCTCTTTTTTTACCAGCTGGACCGTGGCAGGGTGACACTCTCTACTCAATGAATGCTGCCATATGAGGTTCTCCCACTTTGGGCCTTGATCTTGCAAGTTGTTACACAGGCTGCTAAACCCCTGTGCCCGCATGTGTAGTTTTAGAAACAGAAGTTTTCAGCAGCTTCAAGGCACAGAGTCTTGGGCCAAGGTATTTAATATTTCTGCTTCACTAATGACCTACCTGAGAACCCAGTGGGACCAGCCATACAAAGTGAAGGAAAAGAACTAAGGCCCTGTGAAACACTGCTGTGCTTTGCTACCTGCTGGACGTGTTTGTTACAGTAGGACACTGAGGCAAAAAGGAGTTTATGATACAGACTAGGACATTCCTGATTTCTTTTTTTTTTTTTTTCTTTTTTTCTTTTTCCTAGGATTAACGTCTGGAAAAATGGAGATAAATGGAGACAGTGAACCTAGCCAAACGAGAGCGGAAAAGGCATGAAGGAGAGAAAGAAAGGAGTATGGAATAAAGACAAAGTTGTGAAAACAGAGTGAGCACAAACAAGCCTGACCTTTTGGTCAGCCCAAGTAAAATGCTTTATATCTTCTGATTTATTTAATACATTCTTTTCCCAAATAAATCTTTAATCTATTTCAATAGCTCCCTCCTTACCATAAATTTACCACTTGCAGATCAACCTGTTATAAAATACTGTTAGTAAAAAAAAATATTCTGAAATCCAGGCTGAATATGTTTGTCTTCCTTTTGACATCTTTAAAAAAAAAATGCATCAGCTAAGACTGTGAACAATGTTATTATGCTGAGATTAGCCTGAACAATCCCAAATACTTCATTGTCATAGCTTGTTGAAGTAACCTTGACACCCCCCCACTAAGTATTACCCTTAAAATCCTCCAGAGCAAATTTAAGCTGAACCAGGAGTAGCTCATCAACACTGCTACCTTTCTAGAATTAAACGCCCCCCCAAAGTGTTCAGCAAACAGTATGAATAAATAAATAAATAAATAGATTCTAATGTATTTTGTGTGTTAGTATCAATGAGTCTTTGTGACAGACACTCAACCTCCAAGATCAGCACAGGCTGCTAGGCTCAGCAAATTATATTCTGGCCTTTCACCTCTGCTCACTCTGGTCAGGTAGCAAATGAGATCTAAACTGAAGGCATCTGTAGGTCTCCATCTGTTCTCCAGGGACTGAAAATTCATATAACAAAATCATTACACATTATATCAGTCCATTTTGCATGAACATTAGTCTCTACTCATAAGAGGACCCTGGACTCAGCTAATATAAATAATGAACTGCCTCTTATTTTGTGAAGGGAGCTAGAGGGGAGGGCAGAAACACGTTCTCTTGCAATAGGCAAGGCAACCATTTGTACTATAGTACAAACAGGCCCACAACGAATGCTAATACTTGTACTTCTGATGAGTTAGTCGGTGTTAGTCCCCTTAACTAGACAATCACAAATACCCACCCCAAATCCCAGACTCTACTGTAGTTACAGTAATACTGGCAAAAAAAATCACTTTTGTTCCAACTCTAAAATTGCTGTCAAGGCTCCAGAGACTATAAACAACATCTTTCACTGCTCTGACCCCCATGCAATTTTAAATCCCCCAACCTTTCTGAGCACTGTTGGTGAGCAGCCCCATTACATCTTAATGACTGTCATTAATTTCTAAAGAGTGTTAATTTCAGATTTTTAATCACCCCTTAACTATTCAATTAAATTTCAATAAAATGTTAAGTACTTACAAGTCTTCTCATTTTTCCTAAAATACTTACTACATTAACATGACTGAAGTCCAGTGGTAAAA
>BJBW01000700.1:392348-404848 GCA_004320125.1 Scolopax mira | reverse complement strand
TTGGTCCTTTCAGTAACATTATTACGTTGCACAAAGATGACCCTTTCTGTGATTTAAGATGTAGCTAGAGCAATCCAAGTACAGCCAAATCGATGGAGGCAATCTTGCTCTATTTCCAGTTTTCCAACATTTCTTTTATTACATGTAATAGAACATTTTAGCATAACAACTCAGAGGTCTTGAGATACAGAAGTCAGAGAATTAATGTTGAAAAGCAATTCTTCACATTTGGCTTTCACCACATCAAGTGCAAATGGTGAACTTAAACATGAAAATACAATTTGCTCTGTCTAAAGTCTACATCCTTATCTCTTGCAAAGAACACACATTCATTTCCAGTGCCTCAAGGTAAAGACTAAGGCATCTATCACAAGAACAGTGAGTATCTGAAGGCTTTGGAAGCAATTTTTTCATAATGTTTCTTGGGAAGGGAAGCAGTGTTACTCAAAATTCATAGAGATTATTAAGTTTACATCCACACAGCAGATAAGGTACTATATTATTTCCCATCTACAGTGTTCTCACCTGCTGGGAATCTCTCTTTGGTTCAAGACAGCCCTTCATTATGAGGCATTAGCACTCTACTGCACAAACCAAAACTAGGCCCCACCAGTGAACTGGGCAAGCCGGTAACACCCACGCTCAACTCACGAGGACTGTGTTTAGCTATCTTTCCAGCCCTTCATTGTGGTGATTTAATAGGCAACCAATTTTTCACTTCAGCAGATATGTTCTATGTTAGCAAGTCAGGTATTTCTGTGCAAATGTGGGGGTGTTTAAAAGAATCACAAGGCTCCCCAAAGCTCTGCCGTATCAGTGGAGTATGCACCGACAGCAGTGATTCTTTATGACAAGAAAAGCTGACCAGCTGCAAGCTTTTCTATTGATGAATCCAACTCTTCACCCAGTCTAAACTAAGCCTGTGGGTTTTGTGTTTTTCTTCTTTGAGGCCTGCAGAAAGTTATGAAATAGATTTTTCTAGTCCTCTTAGGAGCAAGGCCAGGTTCACATCTTGACCTCAGAAACAAGGAAGTCCGCAAAAGCCAGTCTTCTCTGCCTAACATGAAGCAAACTACAACATGCAACATAAGGCAATATTAAGAGTGAGAAATGACAAGAAATGTATCAATATTGAGGAACGGAAATAATAAAACCTGGCCATATTAAAAATTCCAACAACAACAGCACTGAAGAACACATTTTTGGCTCTGCTACAGTCTTCATTACCAAGGGTGGAAGCAGAGAGTGCTTAGTTGGAAGGAAGATTTCAATTACAAGTTCAACAAAAAAGAAATTCTTTATTGTAGGGCATTATTTATTTTTAGATATTTTGGTCATCTTATTCTGTAACTGCACTAGCATCTATTTGAGTAATATATAGCCACATACAGACTCTCTCAAGAAGACATACTAATGAAAATACAAAATAACCCTTACAGGACTGAATTTCCTACCAGCAACATTAATGTAAATCAGCTCGGTCAACTGGAGGACATTGATGTGGAAGATGCCCAAGTATAGTTTAGAAATGTGAAGGCTGTTAAACTGGGGGTACATGAGCTTGGAAGACAAGAGGTGTAAAAATGATAATCCCTATTTTTCATGATGAAATAGCATTAAGGAACCCAAATATGGTCCCAGAATACAAAAATACTGAAGAGGAAGTTGCTATCAAAAACATCAACAGTTTAACACAAGTAAGAAACCAGATTCTTATCAAAGACCACAGAATTGGAGTGGCTTGTTCCCATCAGCATGAGTGACGGTGGTGTTTGTGCAAATCCATGTGCTTGCTGATGGAATATGGACCTTGAAATCTCAGTGACCTTGATGTGCAATATTTATGTGTCCACCTTTAGCCTCTTGCACATAATGAGATGCAATCTTTTAGCTTTATGCACTTCACCAGGCATTCAATTAGAAAAAGCAAATTTTTTTGGGGGGAAGAATGCTAAGCAATTTAGACAGAAGGTAGTGAATCAAAAATTGCAAAACTTCAGCTTTCAAAAATAGCCTAAGTGACCTCTTACAATACTCTGACCACTCCATCACAAGCAGGAGGCAACCCCTGTGAAGAGCGAATTCTGGCAAAGTTCTCTCTTCACAGATGATGCACAGCTTAAGCTATAATGAGTTTTTGGGTTACAAATGCTGAACGCATTAATATTCCTTGATGATAATTATCACAGTATAAGCACCTTTCCCAATGTGAGTAGCATAAAGCAACTGAAGCAGCATTTTTACTACATTTGAAACAAGCTGGAAAATGGGATTTTCTACTCTCATAACCTGAGGTCAACATACATCAAGCTATGCATATTAAATACGTCTACCCTATATAACTATATAGACCTTTCTGTATATTCACACACATGCATACAATTAACACCCTAATTTTTTGAATACTTAAACAAATATGCCATACCTATGAACATGATTTCCCAAGCAAAATAAATCCAACATCTTAAATAGGACACAAATAATTTTTTTAAGAGGCTACACTGCTAGTTCTTTGAAAGTGAGTTATTTTTCTACATTTTTTTTAAAGCAGGTATTAGCTGCTGATAAAATTTGAAAATTAAAAAACCATAAAGATTCACCCAAACTGAACCCCAACTGAGCACCGCAAAGCTGTTCTTTACCTCTTACCAGGAGGCTGCAAACTGCTGTGTTGCCCCTGCCCGGGGCAGGGAGGGACTCCTCCAGGCAGCAGCAGCAGCAAACCCCAGCATTGAATAGCCAGACAGGCTCACCCAACCTTTGTAGACTACTCTTACACATGAACAGGGGGAAAAAAAGAGTGCACACCAGGCATAGCAGCTAAATTCTATGAGGCATCCCAAGAACCAGGAGAATCCCCATTGCATCGCACATCGAACCCAAATTCCTTCTAAAGATAACACGAGATATACTTCCTTAAACAGTATCAATGGGTTTGGCTGTATTTTAAGTGCAAGACATTTAATTATTATACAAGTACTTACTGAGGATTAATTAGCATACAACAAGGATCTGAAACATGCAGACGTTTGTCAAAGAAGACAGGGTTTCTAATGATTTATTATTGTTTGATTAACAACATCACGCATCAACTATGTTATTAAATCTCTACTTTGCATACTACAGAATCTAAAAGCGTTACCTAGTGATGTACAACCTCAGTCTCAGAAGAGGTTAACAACTTGAACTTTGCTTTTCTCTCACCCCCAACTCAGAAAATGTTCATTGTTACAAACGATGTACTGCTAAGGAGCCTTTAAACTATCACACTGTGAGTTGCAGGGTTTTTACTAAATGCTATAATACTGGTTTAATATTCTGCGCAAATAAACTCAGTGCAGCTTTCTTCTGACAAAATGGGAGTCAGTTTGAACCCTTAATCCGAAAAATGGGAATCAATTCTGGTATTCTGTGAGTGTGCAATCTGCTGAATGTATTTATGCCATGTTGTCCTGCACTTCCTTTAGGAAATATGCCACGTTACAACCATTTCAAGAACTAAAGCATAATTTTCACTTATGTGCTGCAAAATGTCTCAAAATCCCATTTGAATATATGGCAAGGTTTTGAGGGAACCTTTGCTAAATATTTAACAGCAGTATTGGCTTATTAAATACTGTAATGTGAAACCCATGAAAGGATGATATAAAGCACATGACATTTTTTTTTCACTTAACATTGGTGCTCACTTTGAACACTGTACAAGCCCATTCATCAGAAGAACTGATGCATTCTAAGAAGTATTCCTTCTTATAAGATAAATGTAGCAATGGCATTTTGCTATTATAAAAATGATTAAATCCCTCCTTGGTTAATTGTATAAGATCTGTTCCTGTGCAGTTACAATCCCCTCTCCATCCTCCCTGCTAAAACATATGAAAAGATCACATCTGAAAATTAAAAGTGATGTAGTGAAATTGGGCTGGTGCAAGATACATCGCTCATATGAAAGGCAAACCTAAGGGAGAAGAGTCAGGCACAGAACATGCAGCTCTGGTTTATGATACACAGAAACTGCATGGCTGACCACTTTACAGGTAGAAAATTGAGTATGTTTCTCTGCACATCACAATGCATTTGACAACTGGATAATAGAGTGACAGTCATGTTAAAAATACAGATGTAAGACTCAAAATAGCCTATAAAACTTAAAACAAAATCAAAGTAACCTGATTCACGACAACAGATGTGTTCCAGTAGGAATCGCTGCAAACAAATTTAAATCCACAATGAAATATATTAATAAAAACTAACAAAAAAATCTCTTGGCATGGAATTGCCTGCAGAGTATGCATTTATTCTGTAAACACTGTAACAATGATTATGTGTCCTTCCAGCTCTCAGTGGAGACTCCTGCTTTTGAAAATGTCTTGTGGTGACTTACTAAATTCAGGCTATTTCAATTAGTATTACTGCACATTAAAAATTAATTGTATTAAAGAGCGGATTAAGGTTTAAATTTCAATTCTACAGTATGTGTGCTAGAAATGACAGCTAAAATCAATGCTCTCTGGCCCATAATCGGAAGTTTGTACGACTGAATAGTTTGGAACTGGCGTCAGTTTTAAAAGAATTGATAGTTCAATTCAAGGTGTGTCAGCCCTAATTCCTGATTTAAATGGGAATGCTACACAGCCACAGTATTTATTAAGCTAAAGAAGAAACAGAAAAATAAAGCTGCCTTGCAATGAAAAAAATGTGTCTTCTTCATAAAGATGGAAAAAATCCAAATTACAGCTCAAAATTCATGTTTGGTATCACTGAGGGAAAAAAGATGTTTTAATGGGATGATGACTTCATTATGGAAGATATATTTTTTTTTCCGCATTTAGAACATGTTGTTAAAATACCACCCGGAATTGCAATTTAAGCCCCAATCATCTTACAAACACTTGAGAACATATATAGCCTTATTCCTGTATAAAAGGAAGTTTATGGCATCTATTCACGTGAATAAAATCATATGCGTACTTATTTGTTTTCAGGATCAGACCTTTTCATTACAATTCCTAATGTAAGGCGGTGCCACAAAGCCCATTTAAAACTTGCATTGTGTGTGACAGACACAGATGCAGGTACACAAGTGAGCCTGGGGACCCTGTGGCACTCCTGCTTTGGGACACCTCTATGTGCAAACAGTCCCGGCAAGGACAGCACCAAAGGAGGTGGCCATTAGAGCCACGAGCCAAGATGCTTAAGAGCCCCGATGCTGTGCAGGTTGTGCAAAAGAGCTGTAGTTTCTGCTCCCAGCCCTTTGCAGAGCACCAGTGGCACCAGTGGGGATGCTGAATCACCGAGTTGCAGTGGGAGGGGTGACAGGAACGTCGCTATCGAAGGAGTCAAAAGCGTAAGTGATCAGGCATCAGGCTGTAGCGATGAGGGCATATGGGGATGGGCAATGGTTCTTTGTACCTTCACTAAGTATCTCCACTATGGTCTCCTGAGCTTCCCTGCTGTTGTAGAACACAGGACAATTTCACAGCATCCACGTAAATTAAATCAATGATTGTCTTCCACCTTATCATCTGACAAATCAGTTAAAATTTGCCTTCACAGACAAAAGCTGCTTCTTGTAGATCTAAGGCAGAAATCTGCACTCTTACCTTGCTGAAGCTTGTATTTAGACATTTTCACTGTAAGTTGGAAATATTTTTGAAAAGAAAGTGTCTGTATTAAAATATCTGTATCTTTACAACAATAATAATTTTTATTACTTGGGTGAAAATGAATTTTGCAGAAGGTTCCTTGAGATCATGGCACTGGATGATAAACTGACACCACTGCTATAATTCTTCCTTTGAATGTGAACACAGTGCCAAAAGGAAAGGAAACAGCTCAAGCAAAATCATTTCTGCACTCTTCTGTGTTGTAAAACGTATGGGGAATAGCAAGAAGGGAAAAGGCATGTTCCACTTGTTATAAATCTAGTATTGTTCCTGTCTGAAAATGGTTAGCAAGAAATGCCTGTCATTTCTATCAGCAATAAACTAATATTTTTAAGAGCAAATGATGAAGAACACAGCAAGTCTAGTGAACCGACCAAACTGGCATCACTGAAGTACTGCAAAGCCACCCAGGATACCAGAGCCTGGAATTGAACAGTCATTGGTGTATACCTAGGAGACAAGTTGATGTCCAAAATGTTTTTAAAGATCCCCTGTGCTGTGCGGATGTCCAACAGCAAGTTTGGCATCAAGAGAGTAAAGAAGATGGGTTGTAATAACAACAATAAAAAAATAATCTGGTGCAAATGGACCCCAAGGTGTAGTAGTCATCCCCATGCAACAATCACCCTTCACTGCAATTTACTGATGTTGCTTCATTACAATACAGCATACAAAGGGGGCAATATTAAGGCATACTATTTAAAGCTACAAGATCTGTGATGCCAGCTATAGCTGGTACTGAATCAGGACTACAGATGAAAAAGAAGGTAATTTCAGCAGAGAATTCTGAAAAATGAAAACTCTTCTGAAAGTGCACAAGCGTGTCATTTTTACAAGACAGCTGAACATCACAATAAGCGATTGAAGCTAAAGACTGGACGTACATTTTATAGTGTGAACCCACAAATTCGTTACAAAAGCACAGCAATAACTGTTTGCAAATTAACAACAGCCAAGGAAGACAAAGAAGTGCAACTGGTTTAGGCATGGGAGAAAATAAATGTTTTCATATGATAGCAGAATATACAGAAATTGAGATAGAGATTTGTGCAGGGTACAGGACCGACAGAGTAGATGGACCTTAAAGCAACTTGGAGAATTGCAGTGACAAAGGACAAATTCTGAAGAGGAATAAGCCAATGTTATTGACTCATGGAAGCCATTAAAAATTCTGTTAACTCCTTTTCTGTTAACTGTTAACTGATTCTGACTGGGGAAGAAATGAAGGACAATTTTTGTGTAGAGAAGATGATGTCAAGAATAGAAATCAGCTGGACTGCATCTGTGAGAAGGTACAGTAAAAATTTTAAATTTTTTTTCAAATTTGCCTCCAAAACAGATAGGAAACATGAACCAAATTTAGGAGCTCTAAAGCAAGCAGCAGAATTCCCCAGTATCCAAGAGATAACAAAACCCACAAATAACTTAATAGTTTGCTATTTATAGCATTACAATACCTTTCCTTCTAACATTAACTAATTTGTCTTGAAAAGTCTCTGTGGGTAAGTACTGTCTCCATTTCGCATTTCAACGACTTGTTCTAGGCTAGTGAAGAAGTCATTGTGAATGCTGCAACCAGTACAAACTTCCATCCATTCACAATCCCATTTTGACATTCTGAAACAAAAATCACCGTTGTAGCCTGTCAAGCAGACTTGGAAAAGAAGACTTGGAAAAAAGGAGTTCCCCCCTCAAAACAAGAAAGGACAACATCATAAAGCAAAAAGAGAGAGAGACTATGTCATGCCATAAAGAAGTTAACTGTATTTTGTGGGAGCTAACAGTGTAGGAGAAGTCAGAGTCAGAGAGCACTCAAAATCTGCTTTAAGGAGATGAACAGGAAGGGTATGTTTAAGAAAAAAGGGCAGCTAGAGTATGTTGAGAGTGCTTCTCTTGTCAGAGAACAGTTCTACAGAAGCTTTAGGTTGAAGGAGACAAAGAAAATCACCAGCTCACAAAAAGGCTGGCCTGGAGGACCCATTGTAAGGGTCGAAAGAGATGCACATGCAGCACAAAAGCAGCAGTTGATGTAAAATACGATAACCTAGGTGACATATCATAGAAATTAGAGTCCTATTTTCTGTCACCTAATTTATTCCCATGCACCACCATGAAGGATTTTTCCTGGCGGTACAATTCCAGTCAGTACTGCTAGGCACACTCCATCACTGGTGCAAATGCAGCAGTAGGTAGAAGTAGAGACCTTTTCCATTATTAAGAAGTATCCCTAAGATTAAGTTTTCTAGACTCGCTCTCTGCCCAAGCCTATTTATTTCATTTCTCACTAATTTCATTTTACTTCCATTTTGTTTTCATTTTAGCTTTCTTTTTTTTAAGCTCAGCTAAATTTTAAGCTAAAAAGATTAAAAATACCGTCCCTGTTAAGTCTGACTTGAAGAATAACAGCACACAAGGAGCAATGCGGGTTAAAAGTTCAAATTTGGCAGGGAAATGTCACTCAGGCGAAGAGAAGAGTATTTAACTGTTCTGGTGAAAATTGGTTTTGATTTGATCATGTTATGACAGTTTGCAAATCCCACTTTACGCTAAGTGATATTTGGGTTAGGCTTGTTAACCAAACTTTGAGGCAAATGGAAGGCTGCATCGCCTCTGAATGACTAATGGAACGAGGCAGTAAACATCAACACCTCCCAAGTTGTTCAGTGAATTACACAGTGCTCTGCAGGAGTCTCATCTGAGGGGCTTGGGAAGGGGGCGGGGGTGGTGCGTGGGGTGGGTTTTGCACAGTTATCTCATGTCTTGGCACTGGCATAGGTGTGCAATGAAAAGCAATGAAGCCAGAAGCACAGTGGGTTCATTGTGAAGGTTGCTGGCGAAAGGGCTGGGAGAAAGGGTGCCTAACCAAACAGCTAGATGTCGAGAATATACTGCTGAGGTCCCGAACTACAACGCTCTATTAGAATGCTGTGTGAGAGAAAATTCAAATTGTATGGCTAGGCACTGAAAAAAGAAAACCAAAACAGGATCTTGCAGGCATATCCTTAATGCTGGTCGCTGTACATGTGTTTTATGATTGCTTTTGATTATACAAATATACTATCCCTTTTATCACTCAGTCTAACCCAAACACGAGACTAGTACCTTTCAGTATAAACACAGTGAATAAGGCAGTGTTTTGAAATAAGTTTTGTCCAACACCCTATGAATAGCATATTCTGTAAAGTCTCTTGGATAAGTACCACATATATCGGATTATATTCATGTAATAAAAATAATGTGTTATGTGGCTTTGCACCTTTGAGCAGGTCTCCTTCACTCTGCCCACTGCTTCATTTCCTCTGGGGCTTCTCCTAATGCCCTCAATTGCACAACGTATTCAAACAGCAGCTTAGTTAAGAAAAATAAATCTGCCAAAAGGAATGTTTCTTCTTCCTTTCTCCCTACACATTGAATTTACCTCTCTAATTACGTTAGTTTAAGGCCACATGACAGAATTACTCATTTCTGCCCCATTGATATGTTGGTCCCATGGTTTACTTGCATGTTTCACTAAGAGGGCATATATTAATTTTTCACAGGCAAGAATCCTGAGATTGAACTTTAAGGGCTTGACGTTTTTGTGCTTAGAAAATTTTAATTTGATAATATTTACATTTCTCATTTAGCAATTAGACTTTTTTTTTTTAATTTCACAGACGTTAATACTTGATTTGCTGGTCACTAAAGCAGGCATCTTACAAGCTGAAGGACATGGAAGATAGGCCATTGAGCTTCTACACACATGTATACACCTGTATACATAAGAAAAGGGTGCAGTCAATCATAAAACAACTTGTATTTTAAGTAGGTATTATTTTTTCACTTTACTATTGATTTTCCACTGGCTTCACTTGCACAAAGTAACTCTACATGTAAAAAAGGGTGTGCAGGAATATCTTCTCACCCTACATGGTCTATGAGGCATGCAAAATTAGGGAATTTTACCTAAATATAATTCTAAGCTCCCACAAAGGCAGAATTAAAAGCTCTCCTTACAGAAAGCATGGTAGTAGCTCGACCACTTAGCTGAGGAGACAGAAGGAGTTACTTTCCTCAGTAAGGATCATTGAGTGTGTCACTGGTTAATTCCTGTTCTATGCTCCTCATTAGCATTACTCTCAAGTTTCTGGTTATCATATCCGAAATATTAAGACATAATAAGTACGAAGGTGCAGATAATTGGATATTAACCAGAACATACTTGACTGGGCAGGAGGTAGGGCCTTGCTTAAACTAATCCTGAAATGTATTAATCACCAATTAATGAATGGGTTTCAAATTCATTTTCTATTATAGAACACCTCTGAGTATCTAAGCTTTTTCTAATAAAATGAGTTGGAATAACAGGATAGGAATAAGAAACACTCCAATTTGAGGCTGGTTTGAATTAATTCCCTATAGCTTGTTGTTAAGTTCATTGAAAACAATAATCTTGGTATGAGTGACTTTCTTTATAAGGTTGAGAAAATAACCATATATTATAGCACTTATAGGCTCCATTTGCAGGTGCAAATGGTCATACAGAGGCTAAATTCAGAACAGAGCTAGTTCACTGGAGAACTGCTATAGCACTATCTATATTTCTTAAGAGCAAATATAGCTCTGTAAGACAAGCAGTGTAAAACCTGCATCAACTCCAGATGGATATTGCCAATTAATGATTTTCAGTGCGAAGACAGGTACACATGTATGTCAATTTCTGTAAAAGAAATATTCAACCACCTCTTTCCAACTGAAAATGTTGTCTGCATCCAGCCACTCTGGCGGGTGAAAGAAGAATGGTAGGAAGGCAAATACACAGAGATTATGAAATATGGTTAAGAAGCCTGGGAGGCATTATGAGGGGGGGAGTATGAGGGAGGGCGGTGTTGAGATCAGAAGCTCCAGCTTCAGACAACTTTGCTGATTTTGCATTAAGCACGCACCCTTAACCAGCATTACTAACTAGCTTAACATGGTTGTACTTTTCTCAACTATGAGGCTAACCAGCTGCACACAGTTGATCTCTAAATAATGGAAGGTTTTGTTAAATGGGCATATTTAAAATCCCCCAAGAAATTAAAAAAAAAACCCAACAGAAACAAAGTCTGAAGTTTTCCCTTTTTCTCTCTCTTTTTTTTAATTAAATACAATATTTTTAGATTTCCAGGATAATTTTTAAATGGGTACTTTAGCATTTTTATTATTTGAAATAGGTGCTCACCGTTGCCCTAGAAAAAAACCACCAGAGATCCTTATTGTTACTAATGAAGAAAATTATAACAGACATAGTTGAAGTACTATTATTCCCCTTTCTCTCTTCTTGCTGTCCTCGGTGTTATTTACATTGATGTGAATTGCAAGTAAACCAATATTATCCATCTCTCTGTTTTTTCCTTAATTTGTTGACTTTAATTTTAGTAAGTCTTAAATAAGCGCTTACTGAAGATGAAGTAAGATATGCAAGCAAGTAGTCCTTTTATCAACAATTTTGCCACAGAAATACACAAACATTTCAATGGCTCTTCATTAGCAAACAAATCAACAAGTGATATTTTAATGCATGACTTTATTCCATCTCTGTGGGGACCGTAGTTGAGAGTGTGATGTACAGTACAGAGAAAGGAATCATCAGCCACAATGTCCCAGGGCTCTATCCATTGAGGACTTCTCAGCCTCTGCTTAAAGAGTGCATTTAATTGACTGATAGACAGTAGCTTCTTTGTTCACAGAAGACAGCGAAGTAATGGCAGCTTGAAAATCATACCATCTACAGGATCTCCTGAGACCAGTAACAGGGGGATATGTGTCAGGAATAAATAAATAATCTAATTATTAAGCCACTTCCTGTCAAGTTAACTCCAATTTGTTGGCTTTTGAAGGCAACAAAACGAGGCATTTTTCCTCATTATGCTTCTCTTTTTATACCACTGGTAATCACAGGCGGATTAAAGGGTGCCTGATTGGTTTTTTTGTCAAGGAACTGAGAAGCAGCCAACAGTACAGAAAAACAGAGTTGGGGTTAGAAGAAATTTCATGCTTGTCTCCTTTCCAGCTCCCTAACAGCCCACACTGCTGCCCCATACAGTGCTGCCAGCTGTACAGCAAATGTGTACCCCTCCAACGGCGGCCTACCAGGCCACAGGCTCCATCCTGAGAGCTGTGAGATACCTTGCAATCTTGGCAGGTAGCTACTGCTGTCATAGGCATAATTCTAAAGGTGACCTACGAAACCCCGTCAGCTCACCAAATGCAACAATATGAGCAGCTGAAGTTCGACACCCACTCTCCATATTGCCTTCTTTTGTTTCGCTTCCTGTGCTCACACATGGCAGAGACAAACCCCCAGACCTGCCCCGTCGAAGAATCGGAAGATGTCTCTGCTGGGAGCAGGGACGGTTCGGAAAAGCAATGGCATGGCTCCCCTCTGCACCGGTGCCTAAACACAGCCCGAAGGAACACGCTATGGCTACTGATAAAGCCCGCCATACAAATGGTCTAGCCACAAAAAGAACAAAAGGGAAGGCTGAGACGACCGTGCCATTAATTCAGCCCGTGGTGTTAACACGCAGGCTGTATCACCGCAGTGGCTGGGGAGGAGAACCCCATGGCAGGTAGGGGGAAAGGAACAGCTTCGGTGCTGCCCGGCTGTCACCTTCCAGCCGTGTCCCCCTCGCCCAGCGCTCTTCGCACCACCCGCATTTCCCCAGGGAAAACCTACAGCCTGTGCACCCTGCACCACTTCTTCACCAAATGGACTCCAGCCTGAACTGTGGACAGTTTTCCAATGCCGCTTTTAGGAGTAATAGCATTACTATTATCAGAATTTTGGGGGTCTGAGGTGCCTCTCACCAC
>BJBW01000700.1:323601-386597 GCA_004320125.1 Scolopax mira | reverse complement strand
TTAAATTTTATTAGGTTTCTCTCGGCCCATCTCTCCAGCCTGTCCAGGTCTCACTGGATGATGGCACAGCCTTCTGGGGTGTCAGCCACCCCTCCTAGTTTTGTGTCATCAGCAAACTTGCTGAGGGTACACTGCATCCCTTTATCCAGGTCATTGATGAATCGATTGAAGAGGACTGGACCCAGTCCTGACCCCTGGGGAACGCCACTTGTTCCAGACTTCCAGCTGCATTCTCTGCCCCTAATCACAACCACTGGGTCCTATCTTTTAGTCAGTTTTCAATCCACTTTTGGATTGAAAGCCAGTTTTCAGCATTGTATATGAATACTGTAAGTCTATCTACTGATGCACGTAAACTAAGGCCAGTATAAAATAGCTTGATGTCACCTCTTGAACCTTTCTCTCTAGACAGAACATGATCTTGGAAAAGAGCTTGTGAACAATGATATAAATTAAAGGGGAGAGTAAAATGAGAAAGATAACTAAGGAAAAATCCAGTTAGTGGTGAGAAGGCTAACAGAATTGGAGATCAGAAATTATTTTTCCCTGTGCTTCAGTTCTGAGGTCACATTCAAAACTCGCCGGTACCTTGATACTCCTTTCACTCCACCCCAACACAAAATCCCCTTGCATTTGTTTAATCGAGGCTTCATCATTAGGAACTGCACTGTTAAGTCTGGCAGTGCAGATAAGAATCTTCCGCTGAACACAGGTTACCACAAGCATGACCGGCAAATCTCTCTGCGTGTTTTGCAAGCTCCTTCTTTATTTCACCGGGAAGATTTTACATTAAGCACGTTTAAATCTGTGTCTCTATGGTTATGTCATGAAGTAATATCGTGCATGATTAGATACAACACAGACAAAACAATTAAATATTTTTAAAAGATTCTCCTTCTCATTCAAGCTCATCCAGCCTTTGGCAATAAAACACAGGCAGTTAATAGCTCAGTTTAAGAAAGTATCAGTCTTTTCAGATCTGCAAGCTGAAACTAGCTAACAGGATTTCTTCTTTACTGACTCTGCCCTCCTTTCTCTCCTCCCAATCTGACCCTTTACTAAAACTCATGCAAAAATAGAGGAAAAAAAAATAAAAACCTGAGTCTTTAATGAAAGAAGTGGGCTCCTATTCTGAAAATGTGAGGCATTTCTGAAAATGTGGATGGCAAGCAAACACTTCACTGCCATTGCAGCATCATGCCTTACCCAAAGTGACCACACTCCCTGTCGGGTTTCAGTGTCACTATATATTACAATTAACAACACGTCAAACACTGCATTTAAAGAAAACAGCAGAAAAGGTGAGTTATGTTGTTAGTAATAACCTACTTTTAAATTCCACACTACTGACCCAGATTGAATACTGTGAAGCAGTTCAAATTATCTCCTCACCAAAGACACAAAATACCAAAACTAAGGCTTAATCCAACAGGCAAATCACTTTGCTCCTTTACAAAACCAGCTTGTCATTTGCGTTTATTAATTTTTATGAAAAGAATACAAAATGTTCATGCTTTAAATGTATTAAAACTTATTAAGTGCCCAGAAAAATCGGCTATTAAGTTTTGGCAGGTAATGTTCTTTTACAGTGCAGCCAAATTACAAGTGCTCATGGAAGAAATCTGCATGTTACCTTGACAGAAAAAATACCAAACCAAGCATCAAACTATTTTTAAGTTATAAAATGAAAAAAAAAAGCCAACCAAACAGCAAATTCTCTGCTGTCAGATATGTAATTACTGGCTTCTATACTATATCGTCTCGTCTGTGCTTTGCATGCTTTTCTATTATTATAGCAAGAAAAACAGTGCAAAGGAAGCAGAAGTATAAAATCAATGGTATCCACCTCAGTCTTGAAAAGTGAAATTTGGAAAAGAGGCTAAAAACAAAATGAGACAACCCCGGCAATGTTATCTTATTAGCGGGCAAATGATGTGCTTGATAAATTTAATTGGCTGATAGAACTCTTAGTGCTATTACTGAGTGGTTACCAAACTGAAAACATTATGGGTAATCCTAGGGGAATAAGCAAATAATAGGAAAGTATGAATATCAAAGAAAAAGCAGCTTTTGTTTTATTCCAATTTACAGCTGCAACAGCCTTGTAAACATCAAGCCAGGCTTGGATTCGGGAATCCTAAAAGACTTTTTTTAATGCTTGTACTTTAAAGAGCAGATTCTATTACTGAATACTACAATTCCTTATTTTTTCAAATAAATGGTAGTATTTAATTATATACAGATACACTCAGGATTTTTTTTCCAGACTGCTCAAACACAACAAACAATACTATTTTATGGCCATTTGAATTATTTATGTTTCCTAATGACAAAAACTCGCCAGTTTTGATTTTGGTACCAAGGTGCTTGAGAAGTACACAGTAGTGTCATTACTGTAATAACTTCTGAAATTAAAACCTGTCTAAAACTCTACGGAAAGCTAACATCCAGTTCATTAACCATTCCTGTTAGTTTGTTTTCAATAATGCAAAAATGATTAGAAGTTTAATTTGCTAATCACCTGTGTTTTGACTGGCAGTGGATATATAATTCTCTGCAGAAGTCTAAACTAGCCCTTGCAGAAAATAAAATATGCTAATGCTTTATCAAGTCTAATAATATGAATAAAAAAATCAATCATGCCTAGGTTAATCATTGATGGATGCACAATTAATTTCTCCTTAACTCTGTTTAATTTTAGAGGCAATGATGATCATGAGTAAGAGAAATGGCTATCCGTCTTTGAGAAGTTTTAGTGCTTCACTTACCAATCATGTGGTTTGCAACATGAACTTGGATATCCCATTCATTGTAGAAAACCATCTGACATTTGATGCACTGGTAGGTCTTCTTCTAAAGAAACAAGGGTAGATAAAATTTACTGAAACATAGAATTGGAACCATTTCATTATAGCTCAAAATACTGACTTCAAAGTCAGTCATTAAAAGCTCTCCAGCAGTGTTTTCATTAAGGCTTAATTATTAATATTATAAAATAACACTCTGCAGTTCTGTAGAACCTTTTATCTGAGTTTCCTGAAACTCTGTAGAGATTGTTTTTTTTCAGCTTCCTAACTCTACGGGCAGACCAATATTGCTAGAACACCAGCTTTACACTCATGGAAGGCAAAATGCAATGAGGATATGTGGGATGTGATCCAAACAACACTGAAATCAACGTGAATCCTTTATACCAATGGATTAGGCCCTCTACAGAACTGGGAATAAGCCAGGAAGAGAACACAGAAATCAGAAATGTGCTTCTCCCTCATTCTCAACTGGGCTGCAGGATCTCCTCTGCACTGTACATTTCTAAATGGTCCATCAGGTTGCCATCGTTCAAGTAGAGGAAAATCCCTGCTAGTCTGGACAAATGATTACTATATCCAGGCAGTTGCTTCAATATCTACTGGCAAGCCTGTACTAAAACTGGGAAGACTGGCTGGCAACTAGCCAGAGAGCAGTCCTTCTGGCCACATTATATTGGGCCTTACTTACTTAAAAATCATGGTGTATACAGACCAAATTTCATTAGAAACTAGGAAATGCATTACTCTGCTCTCTGGTTCACAGGAAAAACAATTCATTTATGTCTTTGGTGTCTTTAAAAAAGACCTGGTATTTCACTTTTGTGTCAGGTATATCACTTGTCCAAGATATTTCAACATCCTAAGAATGTGACTGTACTTTCTCTTATTATTTTTCTTTACCTGAATTGGCCAGAGATTTGATACTGGAAAGCATTGCTTTAAAAGTGAAAACTAAGAGCATATTCAAATGTAAGATTTTGGTTTTTCATCCTAAGACTTAAAATCTGCAGTTATCCAGGCATCTAATGAGACAAGTCAGATTCATAAAGTTATTCAACTGCATAATTGCAGTATCAAGGACTCAAGTCCTAAGGTAACAGTCCTGGAGAGCTCAACTGTTGTTTTGAAGATGCAATGAAGGCAAGGTAAGCCCTGAACTGCCACATCAAGGCAGTAACTCAAGAGACATGTATCTTTCTGTACAGCCACAGGCACCTTGCCTACATCAGCAAAAAGAAAAAAAAAAAGAAAAGAAAAACATATATTTTTTAAAGAATGTAAAGACACAAAATCCTGGCATAGATGTAGGAAATGTCAGATTTTGTATGCATTAGTTGGGGAAGAAATAGAGTTCACCAGAAAATGTGCATCAAAAATACAGCTTGTCTTGTATATATTTAAGATCTAAAGAGTGTCATGCAACAAATATTAGAGATTATATTTAATATATTTTTTTAAAAAAAATCTATATATTTCCTGACTCTAAACATTATTAAAAACTTGCTGGATTTTTTATCAGTCTCTAAAGTTAGATGCCCTGTCCCAGAGGCATAAAGTGCCCATCCATTAAGTATCCTTCTACTTCAAGCCTGTAGGCAGGACTATAAAGACTTTTAAAACATATGTAATTTTGTTTTACCAAGTTAACTGAAAAATTAGTGACTAATCAAAGTCAACTCTGAAATTAAGTGTTCCTGTGGGCTCCCCTTTACCAATCTGCCATTGCTTCTCATACATGGAGGCTATTTTAATTTTCTTGACAACAACAACAAAATGTGCTTTGCTTCTCGGTGGAAACAATAATAAGGCCTTTTTGCCATTTTTCATTTAAATCAACTTTAGTTTTCTGAAATGTAACCAAGTTAAATCCTTATGACAAACAAAATCAATGGGCAACCAGGAAATAAATCTGCTTTGATTTAGTTTTACAGTTATGATTTGTAAAGCCTGCTGTTTTAAAAGATATACCACTTTTTATCTTTTCTGTTGTTGTGACAATACTGGTAATGTTGGTAGAAATTCAGATTAGTCTAAGGATTTTCTATTATATGTTGGCAAATTTAACCTTGCTGCACTACATCTAGATCTATCAAAGTCCTCTAAATAATGACAGTCACAATCAATGATTTATTATGCTAAGCTCTTTACAAGAAGCTTTTTGATGCTGACATATAGAACAACAATATTGCATAAATAACAATCACTCTCCCTTCTTTTAAAACATTGTTTCCCTTTAGAACTAGTTAGAAAATATTTCTTACTCCCTGATGACTGGCACTATATATTGTTTATTAGCATACCCCTAGCATTATTCCTGATATGTGACTTTGTTCAAAAACAAAGAAACATAAACTTAATGGCTGGTCTTTTCTCTTGTTAGCGCAGCAACACAGAGTGCATGTCAAGAATTGCCAGCAAAATTATGACTGATGTACATAACGACAACACATACAAAGGTTGGGGTTTTTTTTTGTAATGCCAAAAAAATAAAGTCAGTTGACAACAACAACAAAATAATAATTTACTAGCTCTTAGTAGCCTCTTCAAAATGATCTGACATATTTGCAGAATCACACACAGAGGTTTTCTTTTTATCATGAAGGGAAGAATGTTTTTGTGACTGCTGCTTGATCAAACACTAGTTCTTTTTTGTTTCCAAACATATTCTAAAATGTTGACATCAATTTTTATTAGCTCAACACACACTCATCTCAAAAGCATCTGAACTTGTGCATGGTTAAGTTTTTATTTTAAAAGCAAACTCAGTAAACTGCATTTACTCTTAGACTTGCAAATGATCAAACCCAATCATTTTCACACCATGCTGAACAAAAACCACACACTTATTTCCATATATTTCGCATTCTAAAGAAGTCCTTTTTTCCTGCAAGTTCCATCTTAGTCTCACAAGTGTGGTCAGAACCACAGGACTCATAACTGCTCACAGAAGATCCTGGGTCCTCATGCGCTTCATGGATGGTCCCAGTTCCTCACTAGGGTGAGACCCAGCCCCTCCTTACTCTGTGTTCCCACAAAAGGGACATCTGGGGGGAATATGACAGAGATGAGCCCTAGGGTACTGCAGCTCCCTTACCTGAATAGCCGGGGAAGAAGCCTTGCAGTACTTGTGTAGCACAGCACAGAAGAAAGATTGGGATGTCTCCAGCCCTTTGTGATATAAGATGGCTCCACGGAGGAGGAAGCATGGAGCTATGACAGCCAACCTTGCCTTGCCTTGCTGCAACTGTTTGCAGTGAGGAACACCAGCTGAGCTCTGTGCCCTTCTGCCTGAGTCACCTGTGCCTACGGAGGACTTGTCAGGACAGGCAAAGTGTGGACAGCTGAGGGCACTTATGCCCTAACCTGACACCACCGCATTTGCCAGAGGACACTGACAGCTTTCTGTGAGAGACACAAGCACCACAACATTCTCATTCTCCCCTACAAACACAAAACCAAACCATTTCTTTTTACAGAGTAATTTCGTATCAGCACAGGTGGGCCACAAAAGAACCTTACCAGTGCATTTCCATACGGACTCAGACAGGACCAGTACAGTATCTGGAGAAGCCATACTGCAGTCTGAATTGTGCCTTGTTGCAACACTTCCAAAGACTTGCTCCAGAGGAGAACATTACCAGATGGGATTAGGAAAGTGGTTTAACTTTTTCTTTTTAGTTCTTGTATTATTGTGGTCTCATCTTTTCAGAAAAATTCTTCAATAAACAAACCCACAATCCTTCCCTAACCTCAACAAGAACCTAAGTGCAAATTTGTCTCCTACATGCTGAGCCTAAATCTGAGGCCCAGGTCATTACTGGGGGCACTCAAAATTGTCATAAAAGAGCAACTCCTTGGACAAGGTGTCTCACAAGAGCACTGGGCAATCTGTTTGCCTCTTGCATTCCTATTCACTTGCATTCCTGTTTTCAGAACCAATTTAAAGCCTCCCGGCATGCAAAGCTTCGCTGTGACTACATTTAATGAGCTTTTGGTTTGGGGCTTCAATCCATGCAGAACATATGCATGTGTCTCTAACCTTTTGAATAATTAATGTCACCTAGACCTTTAATTATTGTCCTGATCCTCACTTGTCACTTCACCGTTTTCAGTATTTCCTTTCTATAAAGGTGCCCAAAGTGTCCATGTTGTGTCAAATGAGGTTTTTTTGCTTCTATAAATGGCCTGAGAATATGGTATTTCAATTGGTACTTCAGTTCTGTGTCCAGAATTTTGTTTGCTTTAATAAACAAAGTAAAACAACTCTCCTGGAAGATTTACAGTTCTATTCAGAAGTGCTTCAGAAGTGTGCAGAAAATCCTTCTGTGTAGTCTACTGTGCCCTCTGATTATCTGAGATATCCATACATTCTTCTTTTTCCATTCCCTAGCCTCATTATATTAGTTGAAAATGAACTGCATATGCTACTTATCTGCCCATGCTCCACCTCCTTATCAAAGTCATTCAGAATTTTATGACCTGCCTATTCTGTACTGACATTTATCCGGTTTTGTACTACCAGGGAATCTCATTACCTTACTACTTATTCTTTCTTCCAGACTACTGATATGCTGCATAAATTCAACAAAATTGGTGCAAATAACAATTCTTAAGGTTTTCCATTATTCACAATACTCCAACTTAACCTGCTTCAATTCACAAGACTCCTATGTTTTCCATACCCAAGTTAGTGTTTCTTTTCTTTTTTAATCAAACAAAGTATCTCTCCCTATGCCATACTTACCTAACAGATTAGTCTTTTGTGCTATTCCATTTCAAAAGCTTTCATAAAATCCTGGTAAATCATGTTTACAGGCTTCTCTGTTAGCACTTGTGGCTACTCTCTCAAAATACTCTTTATTGAAAATTTTAAGCATGATCCTCCCTCTGTGAATCTTTGCCCTCTATCCTTCATTAAATCCAAACTTTCTAGGTGTTCCTCCCTGTTTAAATCAAGCTCACAAACCAGTAATTTCATGCATAATCCTCACATCCACTGTTAAATGTCTGTTTAGTAGCCTTTTCCCAGGTTGTTGATACCTCTTCTTAAAAGACTATAAATTTATCTGCTTAATGTTTCCTTTTATCTTTAACTCCTTTCTCTGAAAAATTTGGGCTAGATATTTTTCTGTGTTTGTAAGTCACTTTTTATATACTATATTCCATTATATTACATCTCATCCATACCTCATTCTTCTCCATGGGGAGGATATGCCACCAGTTACAAGACAAAGCATTTTTTCAACAATATTAGTTTCCTTGATTACATATACCATTTCTCCTGTATCCTCTTCTCCCCCATATGAAATAACCAAAAATACATCTTACGGCTTCTAATGCACCGTGTCTACAGTCTCTCAGACATCCCTAGTTTATTCTATATTTCTTTCACACCTCTCTTGCATGCGCTGCCAAAAATGGCTTTGACACGTACCTGTTACCCTACTCATCACCTCCTGTTTACACCTAGGTACATGATTTACCCTTGTCACACCTGTAAAGGGGACTTTCAAGCCTTTTCCCCCCTCTGTTTCAGCACCGACCGAGGGTATGGATCAATGACACTGCTGAGACAACTCGCTGCTGCCAAAGGAGAGCGATGCTCACCTCCCACATCCTCTAATTCCCCTCTCCCAGACCAATCGTTCCCTCACATTTTCCCTCACGTTAAATCCAGGGTGGAGCTAATTCAACCTGATAAACCAACAGACAGGTAATCTGACAAAAGAAAGGGAATAGCTTCCAGGAAATCATATGTAAAACTGAGTCAAAGCTTGCACACTAACTACTGAAACCTGCCAGTGCTAACACCTAATACTGCCAGCTGATTATTTACACCATTATTTTATTAAAAGTTAACAGTGTTCTCGGCCCTACACAAGGCACAAGAACAACCGCGGTCCCAGCTTATTTATCCATTTAGCCATTTTTCATCATAGTTGAGATTATTTTTGACACTACCTTAATTGAGGATTTCTTTTCTATCTTCCTGGATGCTTATTTTGTCAACCTTAAGCTCTTAAAAAACTAAGCATATGTTGGCCAGTTTCAGCACATAGTAAGCTATTTATCTTACTTATGGGGCACTGCCACCTTGCATTTTTTTTGAGCTGACTAATTGCTAATTCTTCTCATTGCTCACACAACACCCTTTAATTAGTATTTCCTGATTGCTTTTAAAAACATGTTCATAATGATTTTATGGGGATTTTCCTGTTCTTTTGCTTTTGTTTAGCAGGGCCTTAAGTATAATGGGGTCTGAGTGTACATGCCTAGAAAAAGAATGCAATCAATCCCATGAGGTAAGCAAAACAAAAAATGGAGAAACCAGTTTTTTTCTAATTTCTTTCATTATAATAACATTGCTTTAATACACAAAATGCATTGAATCAGAAACACATAGGTTCATTCCAGCAGTCCTTCCTTCTGTGCTCTGCTTGAAGTCTGGTCTGCTGTTCTGTCTTTCACCTTTACATTCCCGATTCTGCATTTAATCACGTCTGTCTTCACTCTCTCTTAGTTACAAACCTTTCCTTCCCTTGGCTGATGAAGAGCATTAGCCTGCAATGTCTCACATTGCCACACAGAAAGAACGACATCTCGCAACATTTAAAAATTGCTCCTCTTCCCTTCGAGCTCTCTAACCCTTTAAGTCTCTCTAGGTCTTTGAAACTCAGTATTGAAGTGAGATACCTGTCAGAAAAGTGACTCTAAAACCTGGCAGCATGTGGCCGTATTATTTTCTCTCAATTACTTCTTATCAGGTTTACATAGTTTATGACAAACAGCTTTAAGTACCGTGAATTTGATTTAGGAGCTGAAAACCAAATACCCTTCTTTCTGTCCTGCTGTCCTAGAGCCTGATCCTGGGTGAGGCTGAGCCTCTGAGCGCTGCAGGCCTATGTGCTGAGCAGTGCTCAGCAACCCGGCGTTGACTATGTCGGCAACCAAACTTTCTGTCAGCATCCCCACCTCTTTCTGTCTCCTTACATTGAGCATAAAATCAAAGGCTGCCAACCTGAGACCCTCTGAAGGCAGCGAGCTGCTAGCCCACCGTGAGGCATCCTCAGTACCAGAGCAGCTGTGTGGCTACGGGCGTCAAGGAGAAACTACGATCAATTCTGCCGATGATACGGCATCAAAGCACAGACAGCAGAGCATGACTTGGCAGGCCTGAGATGCAAAAAGCTGATATTCTGAGTAAGCTGATAGACTTTTTTCTTTTTAAAGTTGCTTTTTTCCTTTGTTTCAAAAAGGGCATATTGAGACAGGCTGTCATTCAATAAAGCCACTACTTTCTTCACCAACAATCAGCAACAGATGTAGCCCAATAAAATTAATAGTTTGCAAGTACGCACAAGAGAATACTCTTTTGTCTCTTTTCTCCATCACAAATTTTGTAAAAGCTCTCCGGATTTTAACAGAAAGGCAAAATCAGGAGCTTTTTATATACCTTATTTTGTTTGACTTAAACACTAAAGCCACTTTTCTCCCACACTATGGAAATGTAATGCTGATTAATTTCACTTTGCAAATTGTGAGTCTGGACCCTCCCCCTGCCCTTAATTGTCCACCTTCAACTCAACCTTTATTCCTGCAGAATTCTGGGCTCTTACTTACCAAGATAATTTAATCCTACAGAATAGAACTTGTGCTCAAAAATATGCAACATTAATATTAATGTACAAACAGAAATATATTACTCATACATAATATATAAGAAATTAATTTTCATTGAAGTATCAGGAGAAGGATTAAACCCCTTAGATCCTTCTCGTGCAATTAGCTCTGCACTTGGGGAAGTCAATGGGACTTCACAAATGAGGGCTTCACATGATAGCACTGGCAAGAGTGGGGTTTTACGAAGGCTTGCCTCCCCTACGAAATATGCCACGAACAGAGTTCTACAATCACGCTGCTGTAATTATAGTACTATCCTGTACTGATACTCTTAGGCCACATCAATGTTAACGAATATACTGGCACACAGCTGCTGACATTGCAATGATGCTTGACTGTGTGCCCAGTTGGAAAAAACCTCTGCTGGGGCAGCGCAGCTGCCCAAGGAAGTGGTGTACCAGCAAAACAAGCACTCTTCTGCACCAGTCTCCAACGCTATCCACAACGACATACTTGCTTTCCTCCCAGGGAATTAAGGGAACTTCCCAGAATTCCCTCTGTCCCATTTCATAGTCTTTTACTTTCACATTACTTTTTAAAATTCCGGCAGTTCCTCTTAGGTACATTCTGTAATAAGCTCATTTCTTTCTGCATGGGGCTTCAGTTTACCATTTCCCCATCAGAAAAAAGAGATTGCAGAATTTGTTTCATAAGCAAAATGTCATAGTTCTAGGTTTGCAGGACCCTCACATGGACTACCAGCCATGAAGTAGGGAATATAAAACTGAGGAGCTATGGATAAGACAGATAGTTTAGATGAAGCATCAGGTGATGAAGACATTCCCTGACTAGGCCTACAAAAGAAGTATCAAGCAGCAGAACAGGATCAACTCTGAATTGGCCACTGTCACTGATAATTGCAAGGTTTTCATATGCAGACAGCCGTGTTCCTAGAGTTTGGCACTGAACCTATTCCAGCCATCAGAGCAGAAACCAAAAAGAGGACTGCTGAACCAGTGGGAAAACAAGTATGAAAGGAAATCTGGAAGCTTGGGGTCTCAGATCTTTCTTTGTTGATGAACCACCCCATTTCCTATCGGAAAATGTAGAGAGGAAGAGGTGGACTTTCAGATACAAAAAGCCATTAGGTGTGCCTTTTAGTACAGAATGTTGAATCTGGGTAACAGGTAAGAAACAGAGGAAGTCCATCCCCCATAGGATACCAAAACTGTGGAAGCATGATTGAAGGGGACAAATAGCTTCCTTCTCTCCTACCTCCTAACCTCTTTTTGTGTACCCAAGCAGCAACTTTTAAATGGATGTAAGTAGTTGAATTTTTAAGTCACTCTTCAGAGACATTTCACAGGCATCACAAAATGATCAGTGAATGCATGTTATGTTTTCATCTTCATGAACTCAGGCCTCAAACAACAAATGCAGGAAGGACCTCTTTTCCCAGATTTGCACATTGTTACTGGTAGGACTGCACTGACATGCTCGGTATCAGGAGAGGACTCACATGTTTTTCCCTGACTTATGAAGCCATATACTAGTGACAAAGGTTTAACCACTAAGGAAGAACAGAATAACATCAATGTACACCTGGCTAGTAGGCCCAAAGGATAGTGGAAACCACAGAATGGTTAAGGCTGATCTCTGGAGAGTCATCTGGTCCAGCCCCCCCTGCTCAAGCAGGGTTACCTGTGATCAGGACCATGTCCAGATGGTTTGTGAATATCTTAAAAGATACATGACCTCTCTTGGCAACCTGTGAGAGTGCTCAGTCACCCTCATAGTAAAAGTGTTTCCTGATGTTCAGAGGGAACCACCGACCACCGGTGTTTCAGTTGGTGCCAACTACCTCTTGTCCTGAAATGTCCCAATGCAGAGGATGGATATTAGCAGGAGACACATTTCTCCTGTCACATCTACAGGATGTATTTTATACAATAAATTGTGCATATGATGCAGTAATGCAGTAAATGGAATAAAAGAAAGATGAATTTAGCAGGAGGAAAAAGTATCTAAGGTTTTTAAACAAAACAGGCATAAGATCAATTACCAGACATCACAGAGCGATGGGAGGTCAAAGAAGAGGACTCTGCAACAAGATGCTACATATCAGGTGGTTCATTTACGTTCATTTTGTACAACTTTGTGAAACAAGCAGAAACAAGCACATCCATTTTAAATTAATGGTTAGCCCATTTTATTTCCCTGATATCAGAGTAGCAAATTTGGATGTTATGAGACAAATAATACACACATTATATGTAACAACTTTATTAAGCAGTGATAAAAAACACTTCTCAAAACAATTACAGTCACTTAAGCAGTTGGTCTGTGAACACCACAAAGAACAGATCATGGTTTCTTATAACTTCATTTCTTGTGTCTAATTGACTTCTGCATAAAAACCAGGTATGAACTTTAGTTAATGCCATCTTCCTGGTTTGGATCTCTAATACTCCTCTTTCCTGTCTGGATTCTATCATTTGCTGGGTATGCTCTCGTCTCAAACGTTGTAAAAACTTTATAGGCTTTGAGATTCCTATTCATCAATGATCCTTATCTTGAAATTGGCCAAAAGTTGTCCAAAAGTAAGAGGGGGAAGAGAGATAATTCTCTAGAGGTATCCAAACCAGCAGACAAAAAGAGTCATGCCGTGATTTCCCATGTCTTGTAACTCAAGATAATCAGGCTAGAAAACCAGGGGAAATTTCTTGTTGTGTCTACCCAATTCACAGGTTTCCACTGCAACTGTGCAGAAGAGAAATTGTGGCATGCTACCCTGGTCACTTGGTCAGCAGATACATGGGAAAGCCCCATGAGGACAGTGGGCTGCACAGCTGACCTGTTGGAGCATACATCTCAGGATGTTTTGTCTCATAAAGCTTTGTTGAACCTACATTTGCCCTCTCTAGAGATACTTAAGTTCTTCATCCACATTCTCGTGTCCCACTCCAGTTCTTCTGCCTTTCTTCAAGCAGGCATTCCCCCCGACCACATTGTTTCATAGAAATCTTGGTTTGGTGCTCTTGAAAAATTTGGAGAACACAATATCCTTTCTTTCTCTCATGCAAAGTTTTCCACAGATGTGAAGAAGGCGCTTCTCCAAATTCTCCATCTGAAGCCTCTGACAAATAACAAGACAGACAAACTGTATTAGATTTTAATGATCAGCAGACAGGAAACTAAGAAAACTCACTACAATTATCCATCTTCCTTCTGTTCAGCAGCTTCCAGCCAACAGATGGGGATTTCACAGACTGATTTCATGGTGTGTGTGTGAAAAGGTGGGAAGTTTGCTGCTTAACTTTGCAAGGATTTACAGCAAAAAGGTAATAAATAACACCACCCTTGTTAAATTCAGAGAGGATTCTGTCGGATAGCTCACCACTGAAAGTGAAAAGACAAACAGAAGAAAATTGCTTAAGCCTGTATCTTGTCGGCCACTCCATGGCAGAAGTACTACCAGAAATTAGAGCACAGTGTCAGTGAAGGTGGCCTACTGTGGCAAGAAAAACAGGGTAGCCCTTCCCCAAAATGTCTATAGTCACATCTTAAATAATACTTTCCTGAAAACAATGTCAAAATGATTCAAGAAAAATCGTATTTTTAGTGAGTTCATTCTGAAGCAGAAGCAGAAAATATGTTTGCCACCGATTAGTTCCTCAAGCTATTTCAAAGCCAAATCTTTGTGCCAGCAACAAACCTTTTTTACCTTTTTTTTGTCCCTGGATCCAAAATCCACCTGAAAGTCACTTTTTCTGGGTCTGGATTCCTGGATTCTCTGACAGGAAACCCAAGGCACTACTTCTTACGTTTACATTACAAGTTTATGTGCTTATTCATAAAAATCCTGTAGTCAGAATGAACAGCTTGGATTGCCGATGAGGAGGATTATTTTAATTTCTTTATGTATTTCAATTAAATGCATGAGTATTGATTTCAGTGCATTTTTTCAGTTAAAAAGCACAGTGATTTATATTGCTAAAATGCTATTGCCTACCCTGCCAAAAGCATGCATCTGGGAACATTTCTGGGTTGCTCACAGTCTTTTCTCTCTTCTTTCTGCCTCTGACTGCCAGTGCATGCTGTTGAAACAAACCAGCTACTTCAAAAGGCAGTTTCTGTTTTCTGTCTATGTGAGTCTGGCAGTGTTTTGAGAAGGGGGGAGAAATAGTAAGAGAAGGTAGATTCATAGCCAGTCAATAAAGAGAAAAAAAAATGTAATGATAAAACAGTACACCTACCTGAGCTCCATTCTTTCTCCCAGGGTGATAACATTTCTGGATTCATCTGAAGTCAGTTAGGATGAGTGTCAAGGAGTCACCAGCTCTCTGCAGTATCAGAATCTTCTGACCTCGTCTCCACAAACTGATTGTCAGCCTGCACTTTCACGGCTCCTTCAGAATGGTGCTGTGATGTGCCCAGTGTCCCCTGCTGTGACATGCCCATCCTGGCATACAGCTCTGCACAACCATAACAGGTCAGAAGAGCAGCCCCAGGTGCACACATTCTGTTCTTCAGCTGGTGTCACAGTTGCTAGTTCTCTCCTTTGTCCAGCACTTTTGATACTCTTTGCTATAGTGAGTCTTTAGAAGTCTTTTGGAACATCTAAATAAGCATCCTTATTCCTGCAGTAATTTGGCAGTGTCCTTGCACTGCTCCTTCTCTTCTCAGGACCAGAAAAACCCAGAGTGCTCTTGTATTATTAATGAAGGACTGTCTGCATCGCCACAGGTAATAGAGTATTCACATGAGCTTCACATTCATGGAACAAAGTGAGACATAACTTAAGCTACTTACAGAAGTAATTGCACTTGATGAGCATATACTCTGGAAGTTACCAACTGGACAGCAAACCGAGTGCAGTTGCACACATGAATACAGCAGCACAAGGTAAGTTTTACCAGTAAACTGTTGGTGTAAGCTGGAGTTCATTCCTTCCTCCCCTGCCAGCTGGGAGCAATTAACAATATAACTATTATTGTACAGTTACGCTAATATGATTCTGCATGGACAGAAATTGTGAAGCTTAAGAAGTGAGGACACACCTTTGGCTGAGCCAGGAGTTCTCTCATTAGGCACATGAGAGCATGTTAAAGAGGAACAAGAGAAGCAAGGCCACGCAGTTTTTCTTGAACACTGCTTTTCATCTTCCAAGATGAAAAAATGTATTGCAATTAAGCATAGCAACATGCTTTCCTGGAAATATCAATCTAATTTTCTGAATAAGGAAAACGAAGCAGAGGTGTTCAAGTATATTTGTTCAGGTGAACAAAACAAATGAGTGACAGAAAAAAGACTGATGTCTAGTTCCGAATTCACTATTATACCAGAACTTGTTCTCCACTTTTAGACATCAGCCATCATCACCAAGAAAATTATTTCCCTAGCCTAACAGTGCGCTTGGAATGATGCAACATCTTTACAAGAAATCTATAACCTGAATTCAGCATCTCATTAAGCTCAAAGAATAAATTACAGATTTACCAATTTTAGAGCTCTTCAATTAGCTAGCTATCCACAATCTGCTTAAGTCTGTTTGATAGCTTACAGGTACTAACTAGGTTCAGCAGTATGATGGGCCAAATGAGTTCTGACTTGTTCCTTGAGTTGTTTTAACTGATGATGAACACTGCCCATCATTTTTCATCCCAACTGAAAGGGGAGTTTCGGTGAAGATGATTCAGGTCAGCACCTTTCACTTAGGAAGCAGGTGATAGCTCAGCTGATGACATTATACCATGTTACGGTAATTGCACCCTATCACATTATTGAGTACAGGCTAAAAAGGGAAGTTTTCTAGTTCAACCATGAGAATATTTGGCAAAGAAGCCAGAAGTGACATTTTTAGTCATATCTTTTATCTTTAAAAGATATTTTCTAATACTGTAGTAATCTTTGAGTAGCAAAGGGTATCCAGCACTATTAATGGTCTAACAACTAGTCTCCATATTTTTCTTGCCTTAGGAATGAAATGTTCTTTATGTAAAAGCTGAAATCCCAAATCACATGAGTCTCAAAAACTGCAAATGAAACCCTTACTCCTTAATATTACATTTTTTTTTTTGTTGAAAATTTCCCCAAATTAGTATGGTTAAGAAGCCACCTTCAACATTCCATTCAACTCAAGAAGCATCCTTCCAGTGGAGTAGCAAAGCCCCCAACTAATGACAATTTTTAGAAATCCATTTTGGTTTTATTTTTTCTGTTATATGCTTATGTTTTCATTTCCCTCAGCCTGGACATCCAATCTCTAGTGTTAAACATTTGTGTATTGCCACTTTCAATTTTGCTTCTCTTTGCTATAATACTTACATCACTACAATTTGAAACCAGTATTATCTGTTAGAAAAATAAATTATCTTTCAGGATTTTACAAACATGCATTTTTGCCTTCCAGAAGTACTAATGCTCTATCAGGAACTTGATAGCTTTGTGCTTCCCATGAGAAAAGAATCTGAAAGTCTACGTTACTTATGTGGACATTAGAACCATAGACACTGAAAAATCATTTTACATGCTCTGAATGAGGGCAGGGGACAAATGATGATTTGAAAGCAGGCAAATGTTATTCACAAATCTTGCTGTAGTTTAAAAGGCTTTTTTATCTTAAATAAATACATTTCTAGGAGAAAAATCAAAAGGAGTAAGAAGAGGAACATGATGCCAATCAGAAGAACACGTAAGAACTCATTAAGCAAGATACCATGTCTAAAATGTTAAATCTAAATCATTCTATTGATAACATTTCTGAAGATAAAACTGATTCCCCTCCCTCAGTACATGCCCCCCCCCCCCCCCCCCCCCCCCCCCCCCCCCGATACCTGCCCCCCCCCCCCCCCTTCCCATATACAGGTCTGATTACTTGGTCACTGGTGACTGAGGAAGCAAGTGAGATCTTTCAAGAGTTTGATATCTACTTTCTAAGTTATGCTGCATGAATGGGATTTCGGTGATCAGGCAGTAGGTGTTTCAGCAACAACAAAATGTTGTTCATCAGGAATGGAAAGAAAAACACAACAAGGAATTGCATCCAAAGGACTGATTTCCTAATTTACCTTAGGCTAGCGTTGCACTTCCACTTAATCAAAATATGCTATAAGAGGGGAAAATGAATGTCTACAACACAATTTGCTAAAAAAACCCTCAATTTGTTGCTCACAAATATTTTTAAAAAATCCACCCCTTATGCCAGCATTTTGGCTCACTGTATTCTACTCCTCTGTCATTAATGCTCTCTGCCGTAAGCATAACTCCTAGCTGGGGACTCCAACGCATAAGGGAGCTAGGATAAGATTCCAGATCTCAGTTGTGCTGGCATGAAGATAGGTCTCCTCAGTGATACAGAAGACAATATCCTAGGGAGACTGGAATTAGTCCTATTCCGCACAATTCAATCCAAGATCTAAGGCATATCAAGAAGCAAGTAATTACTAGCTAATGGCTAGGGATGGAAATGTAACATGGTTCAGCCTAAGCATTTCATGACAAGTGACAAGACAGCTTAAAAAAAAGGGGAATTTTTCCAAAAGGATGGAAGGTGTCAAAAGCAAAGAAAAAAGGGTTACCTCTTCAGTTTGGGAGGGGCTGATTCTGGGCATTGGCGATACTTGTGGTGTTTTCAGCTGTGTACTGTTGCTGTCTGGAACAAGCTCTCTGTGGATTGACTGAATATGGTTTTGGAGTTCACTTTCTGATTCAAATTTAACATTGCAACTAGAACATCGAGTCTTCAGTCCCCCTGCCTTGCTTTTGTTCTCAATGGAACTCAAGTTCTCATTTTGGCCCATGCCTTGTCTGTTACTGCTTGAAGGGATGTTGACACTTGGACTACCACTTTTACTGAGATTAACACAGCTAGCACACAGACCATATGGCAGACCATTGATGTCAAGTTTCACTAAATCCTGTTTTGAGCGGAATTCCTTCAGGCAAGAAGCACACTTGTACAGTTTCTGGAGATGCTGTGCGCGTCCCGTGGACTGCACGGCAGAACCGTTTCCAGTTTTCTGCATGTGGAACGTGCCATGGATTTTCAGTTCCAGCGTGGAGGTCACTGTCTGCATACACACCACGCAGCGGAACCCTGTCAAGGAGTTCCTCAAGTCAGGGTGCATTTGGCAATGCTCTAAAAATTCCTCCTCGCTCTGGAGGGGCATCTTGCAAATCCTGCAGTTTCCGGTGTCCAGGCTCTTACTATGCGTAACCTTATGTTCAGTAAGAGTCAGAAGAGATGGAAACCGCTCGCCACAGATTGGGCACATATAATGTTTCACTGGTCCCAAGTGTGTCTGCATGTGTTCTCGGAGCCCATTTTCAGAGAAGAAAGTTCGAGAACACACGTTACACTTGTAATTCCCTTTAATGAGCTCAGCCTTTTTCTTCACTATGGCACTTTCTCCAGGTCGAATATTGTGGTCTCGGAGCTGGTGATTTTGCAGGAGAGTCTCCATGGTATAAGCTGCTCCACAAATGTCACAGCCATACATAGGCTCAGATGTGTCCACATCTTCTTCGCTGCCATCGTGGCTGTTATGGGACTCCTGGCTATTTGTCAACAAGGTCTGGAGTTCCACTTCCTCCTTCTGAACCTGCTCAGAGGCCCCATTTGTTCCACAGTTTGGAGTTTTCGTTTCAAAAACACAATGTTTTTCTCTTAAGTGCTTCTCCAGCAAGATGATGGCATGGAAAGCTTTGCTGCAGAACTTGCAGTTGTACTTCTTGCTGTGTGTAGTAATGTGACACTGCAGTTCCACCTCCGTACCGAAGGACTCTCCACAGAAGATGCACTTGTGTACTTTGCCTTGGTTCTCCAGGTGGTTGTGTTTAACGTGAAGCTGTAGATCAGTCTCGTTGCGGAAATCCCAGTTGCAAGAGGTACATCTGTATACCTTCTTTTCATTGCTGTGCTTCACAGCCAAGTGTAGCTGAATGGAGACTTTGGAGTCAAAAACCTCTTGGCACAAGGTGCAGCGGAAGAACACAAAGGTATGCATGTCCAGTAGGTGTTTCTGCAAGTCATCCACAGAAGTGAACTGCTTGTCACAGCTTTCACAGATGTAGTAGGTTGAGGTGATCATGAAATGAATGGTAACGTGCTTCAGCAGAGACTCCTGGTTTGGAAATTCCTTGTTGCACTGAGGGCAGGTCAGTTTTGGCAGGACAGTATCAAGATGTGTTTTTAAATGAGTCTGAAAACCGTCCAAGGAAGTATACTTAGCACCACACTGATTACAAATATATTCACCTGCAGGACGAGGAGGAGCACCTCCAACTGCCTGCATCATCTTTAAAGAGGTCTGCTCAATGGTTACAGGAGATAAGGGACTCATGGCCCTGGATTTTTTTCCATTGTGGATGTAATTCAGTGCCAAAGGAATGTTCTTATGGTTCTCCTTGATATGCTTGTTCAGTTTAAGAACACTATTAAATATTGGAGAATTTGTACAGTAAGAACAAGAATACACTTCCACAACTGGATCTTTTGGGGTTCCAAGCACAGGGGAACCAAAACGGGAGCTGCTAAGATCACAATGGACTTGCCTAATATGCTCTTCCAGAGAAGAATCTGTAAGAAATCCCATGTAGCAATGGGGACAAAAGAATGCATTACTGTCCTTAGCAGCAGGGTTGGCAAATCCATGAGAACATCGGATGTGTTCCTGAAGGGTGTTGAGGTCATTGAACACTTCAGAGCAGAAGTTGCACTGGTACACCATGGCAGGCATGGTAGAAACAATCAGTGCTGGGTCTGGAGCTTCGTGGACTTGCTTAAGATGTTCATTCAGATTGTAGAGGGACGGCAATACCTCCAAACAATACTGACAGATATGGGCTTGTTCAGGTTTATCTAAATGCATAGTTTTCAGGTGTATCTGCAAAACTGCAAGGCTGGAAAATAACTGTTTGTTGCAATAAATGCAGCTATAGGTAACTTTTGCCTGTTTACTTGAAGGACCAGTGATATCTGACACTTGCTGAGCTGCCCGCTTCCTTCCACGACCTTTTGGTATAGGGGGAGCCGTTTCCACCATTGTTGAGCTATCCACAGAGAGATTGGAATCTGGAGTGGTGCTAGAGACTGAGGTGTAGCCCACAGTTACCAAAGACGGGCTGTTGCTGTGGTTGCACGACTCTGGCTGCTGGTGACTGTCCATGTGGCTGTAAAGCTCCTCCACAGTATGAAAGTTCTCAGAGCAAATGCTGCATGAATTCTTCTTCTCACCATTATGAGCCTGCTCCATGTGATTCACCAGAGAAGTTTCCTCTACAAAGAGTTCATGACAGTAAACACACTGAAGAGCAGATCGGTCTTCGTTAGGGGAACACTCAGGGTGACATTCTGCAATGTGCTTCTGAAGATCTTCAGGAAAATCAAAGCCTTCTTCGCACTGACTGCATTTCTGAGTGTCTTTCATTTTCCAGTCCTCCATCCGGGAAGCAGACTGAGAGCCATCTTTGTTCCTCTCGTGAACCTGCATGTGACCATGCAGCGAACTAGATGACAGGAATCCACGTCTACAAATGGCACACTTATATGGTTTGTTGGACGTATGAGTCTTTAAGTGAATTTTAAGATGATCGCTCCTGGAGAACGCTGCATCACACTCACTGCAGTGATACTTCTTGTCTCCAGTATGAAGCTTTATGTGGCGGTCCCTGCTCCGTTTGTGTTTGAAGAGACGACTGCAATACGTGCATTTGAAAGGGAGCTTGTCGCTGTGACTTTGCTCGTGGTGCTTTAAGTAGCTGAGGCGGCTGAACGATTTGTCACAAAACTGGCATGGATAGGGCAACCCTGGGCCTCCTTCCTCTTCACCAAAATCACAACCTTCTCCATGGCTCGGGGAAGTCTGGTCCTTGCTCGAAGGTGATGATGCTGGCCATGAGCAAGTGGGGTCATCCTCAACATCCACTCCATCTGGAATGAGAAAGATACACACCCACAAGCTTAATCCCTACAGGTCAAAGAGGACACCAAATGCATATGAACGCAGATCTACTACTCCTAAATAGCTAAAACACATTGAACTCAGACTAGGATATTTCTTACACCTGTATCCAACAGTTTCAAGACCACATTTATTTTTATCAGACTGTAAAACATTAAAAGTTATTAAATAGTTCTGTGCCTATATTACGTTTTTATTGCTTTTTTATCATTCTTTCTCAGTTGCAGGATATGTATTATACATTGACAACTTTATTAAAATGCAGATTTTAATATATTTAATGCTTCTTTTGTATCCACTGTAAAATGATTTGCAAATTATGTGAGCATCTGAAGAGTCAAAGGAAAGGAAAAAATATTACAGGAATGATTTAAAATTAATAAAATCAACCTACATGCCTAATCTTCAATTAAAAGATTCCCCTTGCTTTGCCACAGGTTTTTTTTTTCCCCTTAAAGTTGAATCTGAACACAGGCTATTACTGAGAGAGATTTGGGTGTTATTCTAAACAATAATGGGAAAAATTACAGGGGAGGAACAGGACAACAGTATAAACAGTGATGTTTTGTCTAATAAAGTGCAACCAGATTTCTTCAATAATGATACAATTCAGTTACTGAAAGCTGGCAGCTGGATCATAAAATGTTCAAAACAAACTAACAAACCAACAGCCAGGATTAAGGAAAATGAGACAGTTTCAAAAGGGTCAGTTGTGAACAGCAATTTTTTTTTTTTCCTTTTTAAGTTCAAGAGGTTGCCCACCATTTCTTCCTTTTTGCAAAGGCCTCAGCCAGCTGAACTTCCTCAGCCCAGCAGAACCTGCACTGGGAGGTGATTGCAGACAAAGCAACTTGTAAAAAACTGGAAACGGGAAAAATGATAAATGCTTATGGTAAAAGCTGAAAGATTTACGAGTAACAAGGAAAAGACAAAAGAGAAATGCTAGCCAGATAATAAACTGAACTAGTTATCCATGATACTACCTCATCTCTAGACAAGGGTAAGTTGTAACTATTTTTTTCAACAGATGTGCTGTACTGTTTCTGTACCTTTTTTGTTTTAAATGTAGAGTACAACACTACAATGATTATACTTATCTTATTCTAAAACTTCTTCAAGAATATTAAAAGAATGCTTGAAAGACCACTCTACATGAAATAATCCTTCTATTCCTTTCCAGGGGCAATACTTGGGGTTTTTTTCCCTTGTAAAATTAAAATGGACTACAGTAATAGTACAGAAAAACAGTATAAACCTCTTAAAAAATATCTTTATTAAGGTATTCTTCCAAAGCAGTAAGTTTCTTAATGTCTTCAGCCTTCTCTCAAGAAATTTACTACACCAACATGAAAGTTAGAGCTGGCCTATATTATGTAAACAAATTCCAAGCCTGCTTTCTTTAAGGTAACAAGATTTTACTAGATTATCAACCTCTTGCTTATCCACAGGAAACAGATGAGGATTCGTTCCTTTCCTGCATCTAGAAACTGATGACAACGCCATCTCCCTATCAATGCCAGATGGCAACCATCTAACTCTGAGAAAACAACCAAACACCATTGCTGGATGCCTGCCCATTGACACAATGCTTTTCAGGATAAATTGGAACCCGCACGGCTTTTTATCCTCTTGTTTACGTCTTGAAGAGGAGGGTTTCACAAGTTACACACATGCGAATATATAGCTGTACTTTCTTACCTACCAATCTGTACTAATGGTATATATTTAAATTACAAAATCAAACCCTAGCCCAAGTGCCATGGCTTTGAACTGAAAATAAAGGTGTTTGGTTTTTTAAGATAAAATACGAAAAATAAAAATCCTGCCTTCCAGCAAAAGTGCTATTATCTGCTAAAATGCTTCCCAATGTACTGAAGCAAAGTTACTCATTGTCGTACACACTAAATAATACCAGCCAGATGAGTTTTTGAGTTGGTACATTAATGACTGCAATATTCACGTGAGACTTTTAATGTAAATCTGTGTATTGCCTTTTCAAATTGATGGGTTTGACTCTAAAATTGGAAATGATCAAAACTGTGGGTTGACTATTTACAGAAAAAGACATGAATTTTGTCTACATTTTAAAATTTTATTTTAAATTAATATTTTCAGCCAGGTGTTTTAAGTCAAAAAACCTTTGTCCTTTAAAAATCAAATATATTTCTGACACACAACCACTGACGGCAGATAAACTGGAATTTATGTCAAGCAACTGAGCGAAGAAAAATAGTCTGTGACTGCTTAGGCAACATATTTTGTAACCAAATTTAGTATTAAAATGTATATCCTATGTAGAAATGATATATTATTGTATAAATGTTTAAAGGAATACACAGTAAGCGTTATAAATAGTGTACCATCACTGACACAGCAGTAAATCACTTCCTTTTAGTGGCCACAGCCTGCCTGGTTTTACCTATTATACAGCTATTCCCCCTGGCCGGTGGATCTCGGCGGGCTGGCAGCAGGGTCGGGATCAAGCGCCGAGCGTGACCACGGCATAAGCAATGGCAGCCCCTCTCCCCCCATCCAATTCTCCCTGTTTGCTTGGGGATCTCTCCTCAGCTTTTATACAAGGGAAGGAAAGTGGAGGGGGAATAGTGGTAACCGCAGCCCAGAGTTCTTACTTGCCAACCGGCACATATAAACGTTTCTGTGTGTCACTTTGCTGTTGGGTTTTTTAATCTGAGCCCGTAGAAATTCAGCAGAGTAACTCTCTTTGTGCAAAAAGGAGAAGAGCAAAGCACTTACAAGTCCGACTTGCGCCTTTTTAACTTGAAATGTGAAAATCCCTCAATCTCTCCGAGCTACAGAAGCAGCAGCAAGGCAGGGGGAATTCCACGTGCGGAGGACAATGGGATTTTCCTGAGTACAGGGCTAAAACAATGCGGCCAACATGTTTCCCTGGCTTCACCCCCATCACTGTGGGGCGGGGGAAAGCTGCTGTGGAAGGGGCACCAGTGGCAAACCACCGGGCTCCTGAAAAAGGGCTCCTTCCAAAACCCCCGAAACTCGGCTGTCAGTGACCCACAACAGGACTTTTGAAACCTTTCTCCTGTGACAGGGGTGATTGATATTTTGCTGCAGTGACCTTTCAGTCAGAGTTCAGACTCCAACCTGAACACTGGGAACAGCCAAGACCAGGCTGGATGGGGCTTTGAATAACCTCGTTTAGTGGGAGGTGTCCCTGCCCTCAGCAGGGGGGTTGGAACTTGATGATCTTTAAGGTCTCTTCCAACCCAAACCATTCTATGAACACTTTGTGTGATGGATTAATGCACCCGGTGAGCTTAGGAGCTGTCTAGGAATGTATCTGGGGACAGCACTCAAGAAGAAAATCTGAACTAAAGGTAACTACTGCTACAGCAGGATGTGAGCGATGGCACTGCCTCTCCTGCTATCTCCCCACCCTGCCCCACAAAGATGTGGTCCCATAAAATTAATATGCAACCATGAAGAGCATCTCCTTAAAAATGGCAGTGACCTGTGCCTTGCTAGCCCCTGCTGAGGTTACTCCATGTTAGTGGAGCACACTCAGGCACTCAAAGCCATGGTGAAGGAGCTAAACAGGTCATGTAGCCAATCTACAGGCTCAGGATGTGGATTCCACTCCTGCTTTCCCAGGGCCACTTCCCACAGCACTGGCTCTGGGCTGGGGGTGAAGTTTGATCTGCTGTTGGGGTAAAGGACTTCAAACCCCTTTTTGATATCCCTCTCCTAGAAAATTCAGTTTACTGCTACTCCGCATACAGCCTGTGTATATAAATCTGCAGACACCTAGCCACCAAGCTATGTCTGATTTTTGATGTTACAACAAGCTGTTTTAAAATACTCCGGTCCAAATTCAGATGCACACATACAAGTCTCCAGAAGACACATCCATCTGAGGGAAGAGGAGGGCTCCAGGTATTTGATGGAGTGTTTAAGGAGTTTTAAAATATATTTTCTTTATCGACTTATTTTTTTTCCTTCGGCACTCACTAAGTGCTACTTACTGTAAATGCCTTTTTTGTGTTATGGCAAGTATTCTGAGTTTCAATGTGATGCACTTAACATGTCCATGTAAATTTTTAATTTTTGGAACCAGTCACTTCACACTCGTTGACTCTAAGAAAGCTCTAGCACTCACAACCAAAAAACTTTGCTGGAAATCAGCTACAAGGCCTAAAAGTCTATTTAAAGATGCAAATGTGTGTGAATAGTTAGTGCAGATGTTTTTCTACACCAACTGTACTTGCTGAGTTTCACCATTTCCATAAAGCACATTAAAACAAGTGTGTGAACACTCTGAGATGAAAGTACCAAGCACTCCTGAGACTTCCAGTGGAAAGTAGAGCTGCCTGACTTTTCTCCAAGCAGACAGGAATGCCCATGATTCAGCAGCCTGAGTAAATAAAAGAGGTCCTTATTTCCTAATTTTGCTGGCTGGCCACACTGCAGCAGTCTCTGTGCTGCTGCCAAAGGGGATGCAAAACTGGAACTACACCCAGCAGCTGAAGGACTGTCTTTGTTAGCCAGCCAGGCCTTCCTGACCATCTTCTGGCAACAAAACTACCGTATCCTGCGAGGAAGACCTCCATCTCTGGCTTGATAGTTCTCTAGTCTGTCTAATAGGACGAAACAACAGATTTTGCCTGGTCTGTGTTGGAGGAGGACAGCTGGAAACTCAGTTAGTAGCAGAGTAACACCTGTTCAGTCATATTTATGGGGGAAAGTGCTCACTAACAGAAAAGTGAAGTAATACCAGAAGGAGTTATCCTACGAAAGGGGAGGGAGGAAGGGGGAAGCATCAGAGCACAAAAGCACCTCTGTGGAGTTAGCAGCCAGCCGCTCATGTGCCAACCCCAGAAGTCGTGAGGTCTTAAAAGTGATCTTATCCCTCGTGCTGCTGACTGAATTAACAGTACCGCTTCAGAAAAATGTTTCTTAGTCACCGGGAAGGTTTATGACATATGCATGCTTTGGCTGGAATACGCTTCAGGGCACTTGCTTTATCATGCCTTATTTTTCTGTATGACTGAAACATGGTTTTGCTGCCACTAGACAAATGGCTATGTTCCTAAAGCAAATGTCAGCAAACCTTTATGTGCCGTAATACATAAGGTTTCTCTGATAGAACAGAGCTTACAAAGATGAACAAATGAATATTTTTAATATCCTGTAAGCAGCAGTTTTCTATTTTTCCCCATTTTGCTGCTCAAGTATCTGGGGCACAGACAAGCAAGAGAGGTTTGCCTCAGGTTACGAATGTAATCTGTGCAAAGGAGGAAACAGAACCCGTCTCTCCCAGGTCTGAGCCATCCCTGCAAGAAAAATCCTTTCTCCCCCTGAAACACAGAGCTGGCAAAATGCTTAAGCTGCTGGACCCAACCAAAGACAAAACCCAGCAGTTTAGCTGGACAGACACCCCCTGGCTCCAGGTCCTGTTGATATTTCTCACTGCTTTACTCCCTTAATGGTAACATCAGACTGGTCATACAAACATCCCGTAGTACCCCACGTGGGATCTTTCTTTAACAGGTATAAAATTTGTAACAACAGGTTACATAGGTCAGAAAAAGATGACAAATCAAAGTATACCAGACAGCAGCACACAAACACATCTATGGCACACTGCCACAGGCTTATGGGTTATGAATGCACACGTATGCACTGAATTGTTGTGTAGTTATTATTTGTTGTCCCATCCCCAGCCAAAGACCTGTTCATATACCACTGCGTACACATACATGTGCTCATACATGTCCATTCCTTTCACATATTGAAAGGAATGGACAACACATACAAACGTAGAGCTTTGCTAATTTACCAGACGGCATGCTACAAGAGAGAGTTTGAATTGTAAGAAAGGAAGGACTACATAGCAGGTAGGTAGGTCAGTTAACAGGATATATGATGGAGCTCCACAGTTTTAAGTCCTTGCATTTTTGTGCAGGTAATTGAGTGGAGTGGTTATTATATATCATATAGTTTACTTGTAATGGCCGTTTCAGGTTTTAGTGGAGGACACATTTTATATTATTACCAGCACTAATTGTCTGCAGGGCTACCCTGAAAATGAGATAAGGAATCTTAGGGGAATATGCAGGTGTGAATAAATAGTAAATGAAGAGGTTAGATATTGCTGAAATGAAACAATATTGTGCTGTGTGCTGAATAGATCTAAATAACTAGAGATCAAAGGACAGTATTTAAGCACTAACATGACTTCAGTGATGGCCTAACATACATGTCATTGAAACAAACTATGTTTTTTAAGTTTTGAATAGAGTTAGCAGATGGTGCTAGCCTTTAAAGTCACTTTAAATAAAATACACATTATTACATAATACTGTCTGTTTACTTTCAATAGAAATGGCAACAGTGTTGGAAAAACTGCAACTTTAATATAACCATCTCATTTTTTTCACATCAGTGACCCCACATTAAACTCACTCATTTGTCTCATAACTTATTAAATGGCTTGAAAACTAATACTCTGTAATGGGCATTCAAAAGAGAAATGTGAACTTTAAAAATTATTTATAATTTACAGATGTTTTAAAAATCTATCAATATTTCAAAACTGCTTTGGGAGCACCAATTAAATGCATTAACAGATTACTGGGGGAGAAACATACAGGGGTTCCTGACCAACAGAACTGAGACAGCTGGTAGGGAGGCTTCCCCATTCTAAATTTCATAGCCAGAAGAAAGGCAGCTCCTAGAAACAACAAATAAGGCACTTTAATACCTCGCAGGAAAAACCTGCTTGCTTTTATAAAATGCCTTTAATGCCTACATAAGTAGTTAACATTCCTGTATTGCTCTCCTAAGGTAACCTAAGCCTCCAGTTCCATTATGTCTTCTTCAGAAGACATATTACTATTACATATGTTGAGAGGAGCATAAATGTTTTCCTTGATTGTTGCTTAAAGTTCATTTGAACAGACGGAGACCAATGAATTCCATCTTCTACAGCCAAATTAAGGAAAATGTAAGCAGTTCACATTCTGCTCCACCTTTCAAATCATACACAAAACCCAATTTGCAACTAGAAGAAAACTGAGCTACCCTCTGCTTCTCTGAGGAAGCCGGTATTTTGTGCCTCTCTAGGCAAAGAGAAAGAATAAGTAATTTTCCACAGTCCTGTACATATAACTAATGACAGTCACCATCCTCAAAGCTTATTATACTGCTTTACATAATTGGGAATCGCATGTCACACAATTAATTTACAGGGGTTGTTTAGTTGTGACTATACAAGCACTAAGCGATTCAAATTAGCTCATTTGTCCACTGCTTAAATGTGACAAACACATTTACACTATATTTCTTCCGCTGTTAAGTTGCTGTTTCTTTTAGTAGTTGTTTTTGTTTGTTTGTACAGTGTGAGTCAGAGACCACCAGGCTTGTTCCATCTGAAGCCAGAGTCAGAAAAAAACACCCTGAGAATGATTACATTTAGAATCAAGATAATGGGAGAGCAAAAAAAAACCCATTCAAATACTCTAGCAAACTTGCACATAATAATGATCTCCTAAGAATCTGTATATTAACAACCTTATGTACTAAAAGTAGTGATTCAGTCAATCGGGTCTTTGCTAGAAAATAATCATTGTAATTTGTTGTGCTGATAACAGTATTTGTACTGGTTATTAAGAACAGCAAATGACTGGGGGATAACAGTTCAGGTTCCTTGCTGGACTCCAGTACTTTCCTCTGCATTCCGCTTTCACTGAGACGTGCTCTCCCCAGGCAAGCCCATGAACAGGACCCTTTCCCTCCAGCCTCCCCCCACCCTGCAGCTCCTTTGGAAAGCTGCCGAAGTGTCCAGGGGGCTCAGAGACAGCAGCCCCTCTAACACAGTCATCAAAGTAACTTTCCGGTGGCATTCCGGTGCTATTAACGTGAGTTGACTGCTGCTTTCTTTCCCAGGTGACAATATAAGGGGTCTGTCTGAAGTCAGACAGTGTAATTTTTTTCTCTTTCTTTCCCAAAATCAAATGGTCCAGAGGCTCGGACCCTGAGAGCTGAAGGAGACCTTGCTTCACTGCTGTCTTCTAAGTCCCCATTCCCACCCAGCCCGAAGACACCTCAAGGAGAAGGACAGGCTGTCAAAACCTCCCTGGCTGGAGGCTCAGACAAAAGATGGAGACCCCGAGCTGGCTTTGCAGGCAGAAACCTGTGAGATGCCAAGCACCACCACAGGTCCTTATTTGAATATCACCCTTCTTTCAGTTAATCCAGAGTTTAATCAGGAAAGTCTGCAGGGATTGCTGTGGGTGTAGCTCACACTCGGCCGCCTTCTCTCTCTTTTTTGTAATCATGAATGTCTGTCCCTCCCACCTGTGCTACATTTCAACCACCCCAATTCATTGCTTCATTGCCTCTAGACCAGAACAGCGACAGCAAGAGACACCTTTGGAGGGGGCTAAATTAGGACAAAGAAAAGAAGGAAGAAAATGTGTGGAGAAGAAAAGAGAAAGGAATATAAGGTGGGGAGAAAGAAGGGAGTAAATAATTGCATCTGAAAAAAACTCAGGCAAAGATATCACAGAATCTCTTATAAGAAATGGAATGTAAAAGGAAATGAAGATCAAGTGAAGGCAATGCAGGCAGTTAACGCTTGCAAAAACATATCAGTGTTATTTTACAATGTGCTAGAATTAAATACAGTAAATAAACATAGAACTGCTTATTTCTTCGAATGGCAGAGATGTGGTGGCGGTCTTATTTACACAGGTGAAAACTCCTGGACCTAGATCTGCACAGGGACTTAGGTGTCTCCAGGAGCCTAAGAAGCAAAGAAAGCAGGATTCATGGGGCCCTGGGGGGAACCAGGAAAAGGTCTACAACCTCACAGCTTGAGCTCTCAGCTGGGAGAGGAGAGTACTGGGCTCTTTATACATTTAAGAGGCACTGGATAAAAACAAAAATAAACCCAAGCACAAGTTCCAGACTGCAAGAACCCCTGGACTAAATGAGTGGTCTTCTCAAATGTGCTCCTACCAGCCCTATGAATAGGGTACTCTTTTCTCCAGTAAGCCCAGCTTCCATGGCAAGAGATCTCTCCACAACCCAAGACCCTCTGCTCAGAGGCTTTGAATCCTCTCAGGATGCCGAGGGAACTGAATCAAGGCCTCAAGTGCCATTTAATACTCTACCTACCCAGTCCCTACACAGGGAAGAGAGGAACACAGCTCTTTCTGCTGAAAGTGCTTACCATGTCCTGGGTTTAGTACCATGTTCTCCGTGCAGGAGGCTGATCAAAGGCAATGGCTACCCAGATGCTCACACTAAGGTGGTTTGCATAGATTGCCAAACCACAGATATCTGAGAAATTTCATGAGAAAAAGAGGTGCCTACCAAAATGGGGTGAACCCAGAGAGGTAGGTTTTGGACAATCATTTCTATTTATCTTCTTATAGTCCATCTACATTCCATTTTAGGCTCCCTTTTTTTTGGATCTGGCTGCTAGTGCAGATGTGCTGCACAGCTGTTAAAAGTGATGTTCCCTGAGCAAGGGTAACCTTGGTTTTTAAACTAAGTCAGTGCTCAGAATGGCAGACAAATGCTCACAGCCATGCTAGCACCAGCACAGGCATACTGGGGGCAGTGTATCTCAGGAACCTTTCCACTGCAGTCAAAATGCCAGGCAAGACAATAGAGCCCTTTCTCCCTGACCCTCTGGTCCCTTGAATGGGAACACATGTGGATGTCTATGCCCTGGGAGAGGCACAGAGTGGTAGGTGTGTGTGGCTTCCACTAACTTACAGGACTATGAGCAGGACTTAATACATTTCCCAGTTCAGGGTGCTCAGAAGACCAAATCCTACTACGAAACTGTCGCATGTAAACTGTCACACCTACCTTCTTCCTGTCTTGCAGACCATCAGTTTCTCTATGTGGAATTTTGCAAGGTAAGAGTTGCATTTAAAATATATATGCTTCATTCAGTCCTTTAATGGCAATACAGGTTTAATTGTATGATTTAATTATAAAGAAAGTGGGGAAATTCTTTGCAAAAGGCAACATTTTCCTTCTCTTCTGTATGATTTCCACTCTCCAAAGCCTCATGATTAACTGTCTGAAATAGAGGCCTCTCCAGAAATAAAGAGATCTCTGCTTTTTAAAGCCTGTATCTTAAACAACCCTTTGTACCTTCCTCAGTGTAGAATGGAAACCTGGTGTGAAATACAGGAAATTAAGCCTTCTGCTGTCAGAGATGGAAATAAGAGTAGAGCAGAACAGCGGCTGGATTTGAAATGTTTGGGTTTTTTGGTGTTTTTTTTTTTTCTTTATTGGCTTCATTTACATCCTGTCTAAGGTCTTCTGAGCAGCTCAAGGTGTCTTATCTCTGGCTACCAGGGGGTATTTTGCAGTCAAAGCAGTTAACGTACTTTCTCTCTCTCTCTTTTTTAAGGCCATCTTATCTTATCAGACAAATCTCTTCAGGCTGAGGAGAACCCATACTTATCAGTAGCTGTACACTGTATTGACAGCTCAGTGCTGCTAGGGACAAATGAAAGCTTATGGTAGAGAAAGATCAGTTAACCTGTTCCACTCTCAGTTTAAACTAATCTTTGGTTTGTCTAACTTCAGGAAACACTGTACGTCTTTTTTCTGTTTACTTGGACAACAGAGGCACACAATCACATCATCAGTTGCTAAATCTGGTACACAGGTACAACCACTGCTATAATCCCCACGGCAGCCTGCTGGTTGACTTGTAAGCACGAGCAGTGCCCTGCTGACCTCCAGCAGCTCCTTCTCCAGGTGACCTCAGGGGTGGTGGACTGTTCTGGGAACATCTGAGGAGTTGCTGGGATCACACAGCAAAGCAAAATCCAAGGGCTGCATAGACTAGCAATTTGTAAACCAGCCTTCCCCCAGAGCAAGGGGAGGTGCTCACAGTAAGGGCCAGAAAAGTAATCCTACATATGGTCTGAGTGGAAGCAATGAGACTAAACATGAGCCCAAAGAGCATCCTGCAAGCCTGGATGGATCTTGGATCAGAAGATAAGACAAAGAAGCAATTTATGTAGACCTGTCCTCTATATCCAACCAGAGTCAATTTTATAGCGTGACTAGTGACTAAGAGCAGTCGGCCCTGCTAATTGGTATCTCCAGGAAATCCACAAACCAGCTTTCTCATTTACTACAAAAAAAAGATATATAAATGGCAAGATTCCTATTGTCCTTTGAATGATGTCAGGAGCAGTGAACCAGGTCTAAAAAGTTACAGCTGCTGCTACTGAAAAACCATTCACCATAATTTCAGGTGAAAAACCATGTAATTGAACATTAAGCCATGTGCTGGTCCTGCTTTCTACTTCTTTATGTTTATTTTTTCTTTCCCTTCTGTGTCCAAACACTTCATAAGCACTTTAATATTAGTGATAACCCTAGACTTTCCCTGCAGAGAAGGTTCGCTATTAATTGTCCATTATCTTGGTGTGTCAGCACAAAGAGAGGGGAAGAAATTCTCATCCAAATGGTTTCACCTCCCTCTCTTGAGAGTGTTGCCCTTGTCAGGGCATTAAAGACATGAAAACCTGCCACTTATCAGAATTGTGTTTGAATCGAACTACTGTCCTTGAAAACAGTAGACACCAGATACCATCAAAATAAGCCACATTGGCAGATCCTGTTCCACTGTGACTCAGGCAACCTTTATAAAGCTTATATACACACTTGTGATTGCATATGATCAGTAACACTATAGCCGTCCGTGGCTTAAAATAAGAAAGGCAAGTTCTTTTTTATTTTATAAAACAATAAGCATATTATAAATAGCACTTTCTAGAATGAAGAAAAGTTGGCCGGCATCTATGTTAAGTCTCTAGATACCATATTAAAATGTAGGATAGTAGTATGTGCAAAATTTTTGAAAAGAGATCATAGTAGAAAGAAGAAGATACAGATGACATTTTTTATGAAACACTTTGGAAGATTTCAACAGTTTAAATACGCCTGAGGACACACTTGAATGTAAACTCATTGCTGAACCAAATCATAAAATTTTTTAATTACTTCACACCACCAATTCTTAACAAAACATAATTCAAGCCTATTAAAATGCTGAATTTGCTTGCTAGAATGAAACAATATTTCAAAGAGGTCTTTAGTAATTCTATTAAGCTGTTCAGAAACAAAAAAAAAGAGCTTAAGTTACAGCAGCAGAGTTCTATCTGTCTTTTTTGAACAATCAATTACTGTCCTTGCTTTTCACAATTTGAAGTCACAAAGAGGAAGAAAAAAAAAGAAAAAGAAGTTATGCTTTGCTTTTAACAAGTAAACAAGTGTACAAATTAATTCAGAGAGCTGTAATTTTGAAAATTTTCTATGTTTAATGTGCACTGCAGTTAAACTACTTTTTCTGTACAAATTAATTTACTGCATCAGTGATCGATGTTTATGTTTAGGCAATTTTATTTCTCAGTATGGTAAAATTAGACCTAATAGTTGCAACCTGTTATGTCCAATCTGTCACTGAAATTCAAATTGCCTTTTTCCTATTATTCAAGGAGCAATTTGGAGGAATTAAAGCCATCTAAAACTAGAAGACAAACAATTCTCTGTAAGGACTCAATAGCCTGTGTCATCAACCTGCTCTAGAAAGCAGAGTGGTCCTTCCTTGGCAGAACCACTGCTACCTTTGCTCAGGGTCTGAACGTTTCCCTCCTGGAGAGCCACAAAAGGCACAAGTGTCTGAAGACAGCAGAGCATTATGTCACTCCTTGAAGGGAATGCAAAGACAGTATGTGTTTAGAGGGAGTGGAAGTATCATTAACAGCTAACAGAAAGACCCTTCTCTGTATTCTATAATGGCTGATGTTCACAAGTTTTCAATTAGCCATCCATGTATCTACAAAACATAGATTTTGGTCTTCATCTGGGACAAGTTACTTATTGCCATCTTGTTCTTGTCAGTGAAGCACTCAGATGCCGCTGACAATTATTATTTATTACTTCCAGTACTAAAATATACTGGTCGAACTTTGTTTACTATCTTATTTTTTCTCACTTCAGTGGGATGGCTGTGTTTACACATCAGGTTCTTCCCTCAAATCACCTGAGGCTTCTTGAGGCCTCAAAGAGCCTTGCCCCATCTTCCAATGTATCTTACTTGTTTTGATCACATTTAAATGTCTGTATGGTCTTCTACTCTTAAAAGCCTAACAATAATTCTCCTCACAATTAAGAAACAAATACTCCCTCTCCTCGCAGCTTCACTTTCCCCTGCTGCTCCCTTTATCTTTAGCTTTACTTTTCCCTGTGTGTCTATGTGTGGGAAGGAGATTCATATTTCTCACGCACACAGAACAAATACTTTGCTTTCCGAATACCAGCTTGCATGCAAGTTTTTGGTCTTGTTGGATATGGATGAAATAGAAAAAGTGAGATGAGAGACAGTGTCAGTTTTGAGGAGATTTTGCATCTTTTCTAGTCATTTTGTTTAATCCTCTATCTTTTATCACTTTTAAAATTCCAAGTAGGCTCATTTCTTTGCAAGATTGCTCAGTTCATCAGGCTGATTAACAATTTTGCTACAAGGCTGTACTGATTAATGTGGATTAGTCAAGTGATTAATAATCTTACTGTTTTGCAGGACCAAGCTGCCCTAAACATCTTGGGCTTTGATAGTATTTTACAACTGGAACTTCTCTAGATGGATGATACAGAACTTTTGGATTCCCAATGCTCAGCAAAGTGGCATGACCTTACTCCTGGGTTCACTCCTCTGTGTTAGTGCCCATAAACCATCTCCAGATGACAATATTTGACCTAAGACCCTTGGGTTTTGTACAGCACTTGACTCCTACTTCCTCACAGTTGTTTGTTTCATTCCCCTGGTTGATGTTATCAGACTTATCTTCATGTGAGGTAAAGCACGTCTTTTTGCTGATTCTGATGCAGTTTCTAGAACAAAGAACTGAACTTCTGCTGATCCCTTGGCATCCAGCATAACACAAATAACAACATCATCTACACGGGCTTGGGTATGCATGTAACAGTCAAATCATTTGATGCAGGATGGAAAATAGACATTTATTTCTAGTATTTGATGGTAGAAGCACAGACCATTGTATTCCACGATTACATTTACACACTTCCTCCTGAAGTGGCCAACGAACCAAATCCCTATTTATTATCTATTGTACAAGATTTCCTGACTCTGCTCGTGTTTAGACTTCTGTTTTGCTGATACTGGACTTCACAGAATCGTCAGTCTCCAGAGGAGCATATAAAAGCACGATCTATTTCTAAGACTGAATAGCAGGCTCTGTGTTAGGTAATGCATTGGCCAGTAGGCTGCACTTTCTTGCTAATTACAGTGGAAGTTTTCTCTTACAGAATACATGGCATTGCAAACGGCATGGAATCAGCTTGCTTTCTAATTGGAGCTTGCTTTCTAATTCTCTCAGTACTAAGTTTCCCCATAAACACACTCTTCTATATTTGGATACGGGATTTAACCCTCTTAGACAAAATAAGACTTGACAAACAATTATATATTTATTTGATCTTTTCTAAAGCACCCATTGCAAGCCAAGTAGCACAAAGAGCCAAATGCAAAACAGTAAAAGTAGAAAGCAAAATCTAATAGCATGTTACAATATGCTATACACACAGAATTCAAAAGGGACCTGCCAGCCTCAAAAGATTCAATTCCTGACTAGTTAGAGGAAAGAGAAAAACAAAAGGGTAGCAGATGCAAAAACAAAGGTAGGGAGCCCATAAAACAGTCATGGATAGGCCAACTGAAATAAACAGGGCTTGCAGCTTGCCTTAAAGGCAGCCAGCAAGGGGCTCTGGCAGGGAGTTCCACAACGGAGGACAAGAAAGCCTTGCCTTCGGCCTGCGCCTGCCTCAGCCCAGGGAGGGAAAGCCGCCTATGGCCAACTGCGAGCGACTGCCAGGCAGGGCCGTGGAGCACAAGGCTGCTGCCCAAGAACTGGGGGATTTACAATTTGAACAGCTACTCGAACGGGGCTATATTTTTTAATATATCAGCTTTCTGCCCCAAAGAGGCTCCGGATCAATTTCAAGGGAAACAATTAGGAGCACATTACAGTAGTCTAGCCCAGATGACTGCAGTATGGTCTCTGTCCAAGATAAATAAGCAAACTGTTCAAATAAGCTGGAAATTCATCACCGGGATGTAGAACTAGGGCCCTTCTTGCTGGAGAAAGAACATTAGCATGTTGGTCAATAATACTCCTGACTTGTATCCTGTACTAGCCTGAAAACGTGTCTCTCCACAGCCCAGAAAACTTCCTGCTTCTTTATTTCATGCCCACTAAGGTGGCAGCCTCTCAAGGCATATCCTCAAAATGTCTCTCCCCATTTTCCTCAGTCTTGTACATGTTGTGCAACAACCAGTTTCACTCCTCTAACACATGTCTACTTCTGGAGACATGTTACACGCCTGCAAATATACTGCAAACCTCCTGTAAGCAAGCACAGTTCATAGCAGACCAAAAGAAAATATCATATATTGTCATGTCTCCAGTCAGTTAATGGAACTGCCACCTCTAAATCCCCCGATATCTCACACCCTACATAAAGGCAGACTTAAAAAGGAGATATAATAGAAGACTTTTAGAAAGAAGCAAATACTCATCTTGGAATAAGGTATTCCCATTTGGTCTAACCATTTAATTGCTACAGGCCAAATGCCAGTTTTAGGTGACCTCCTTGGGCCAGCCTCCAGACTTAGAGGACAGGAGCCCTCACCTCCAACACAGACACAGTGTCAGCTTGAGGACTGAAGACCTGGGGAGTGAAGGGTGCACTAGTAGCATTCTGACCATCAGGAGGAGCCTGTAACAGCTGTTCCTGCCGAGCTACAGTCCCAACACAGGGTCACTTCAAAAAATTGGTAATCCAGGCAGAATCATGCTGTGGACTGGATCTACCTTACAGGACATTTTTTGGACCATTCTGCATCAACTCCAAAGAAAAAGCTCTTCTCTGGCTTTTTATCGTGGCAGAAAAAAAGACTGGTTTATGGCTTTTTGTCTCATGGGCATAAACTCAATCAAAACAATCTGAAATGCAATCAAGACAATTAGGTTTTTTATTCCTTCTGATCCTAACATGGCTGCAAAGGAGACCGATAACCTTCCAGTCTGATCTTCATCTTCCTGGCAAAAAGGAATACGAACAACATCAGAGCAAACAATTGCTGACTTTGTACCAATGTGCAGGCAGCCTATACTAATCAGGCAGCCTGTAACAGGAAACATTTCCAGGAATTTTACATGTGTTTTTATTATGGCAGGAATCTGTTTTCTCCATTTTATTCAGTTGTGAGCTTGCATTTTAGAATGCAGTAGTACAATACTGTGTTTGCTACTTAAAGAGTAGGACAGCTGAGGAAAAGCTGCACTGTCCCTGATTTTTCTACATAGATACTTGGCTTTTGTTCTTTGGCTCTAATATCTGCTACTTTAGCCCAGGCTTACCATTTCCACATCAGACCACTTTATTTCCACAGAAAATTTCCATATCTCTGTCATTATTTGACACAAAATTACTACCTCTTGATATATTTTAGTCTGCCAGCTTTCTTCACAAGCTAAAAACTGTGTTCCCTTGAAAAGGCAGCTTGCATCACCTCAGTTTATCTTATGTAAGGTAAAAAGAATCTGTGACCCTGACTTAGCTTTATCACAAGCTCCTACTCATATTCTGCAAAGAATTTAACCCTACGTGATCATTTTCATAAGCTCAACTATGTTCCTTCCTTTCCCCACGTATTTAATTGCAAAAAAGCTAATATTCTTTGTGTGCAGTCCTGATGTACTGGGGATGTGCTGAACACACTGAGGAAACTTCTAGCAAGTCATTTACGTCAATGAAATAGTAGTAGACACATCCAACAGATACAGAGGAAGACTGGCAGAAAAAGAATTGGCCAACCTTTTGAACACGAGGCTGTTTCATTTGACTTATGTTACCAAAATACTGTAATATACTAAAATCTACAGTCTCAGAATAAAATCCTGGCCCTGCTGAAGCCAATGGAATTTTGCTATTAACTTTAATGGGACCAGTATTTTAGCTTTGGTCTGGATCTGGTTAGATGGAGGGTTTAAGAAAATGAAACTTATTGCCTGGGAGTCCAGTGGTAATATTCAAAACGAATGAGCTATATTACTTGGGTTCATGAGGAAAATACAAAACGAAAATTATGGTAACTTTTCAAGGTTTATTAACTCAAGTCCCATAGCCTCGGGGGGCTATCTCCATCTGCCCTATTTATATGCTACCATGACAGTTCCTCCTTTTCAGTAAGTTGTTAAAAAAGTCATTGTATCATAGGAATTTTTTTAACTTCCCACAGATAAGTATTTTCAGCAAAAGCCCACTGTGATTTTATTTTATACCATGATTTTTTTTAACCAAAAGTGAATACCTAACCACTAACTTACATATAGGAAATGCATTTTGAAGTGACTATTTGGAAAGCTAACACACATGAAAAATAATGTATAAGTGTGTTTTATATATAAATAAAACTAAATAAAGGCATAGTCAAAAAGAAAGCTTTCCCTTCTTTCACAAATTTCCTTAAAGACCCTGGGATGTAAATTACATCTTTAACTGATTACAGATAAAAAAATAAACAGACGTGTATTTCTCAAGTCACTCTTCCAGAAAAGCTTGCAAGGTTAACTGAGCCAGAGCTTGCAGATGCATTCCAAAAGTGATAACTCCTCATGGGGACCGCTCTGCTCTCGGCTCCAACCCTGATGGCTGGCTGGCTGGAGGCATCTCACAGGATAGCCTGATGCATTGAAGAAGGTGGTCCCTCAGCTGGGCCAGCAGTATGATAATAGAAATACAGATGTTAAAACAACACTTTTGATGACAGTAATGAGCAAACTGTGCCTCTCCCACAATTCAGCTAAAACAGGCTCTACAGTGGCTCACCATATAATTGGACCTTGTCTCCGTGTGTTCAGGTGTAGTTAGAGCAATCTCTTAAACTGCACTTAATGGCCCTGTCGCAGGTCCAAGAAGTACTTGCTTGATCATATGGCATGGCTCCCTACTTCCAGATGTAACTGTCTTGAAGGCTAACCAACATACATTGTTTTGCTAATCTTACATTTCCTTATTAAGAGTTGCCACAAATATTTATGAAGTCATGAAAGGGAGATATGGCTTGCAAAATGATCAGAACAATTCCTGTGTACTCCCCACTTTATAAACTTAGAGAAGTTCTGCTTTATAGCCAACTCTGGAACACTTTCAGAGATGTCTCTATGGTTTTTCTCTTCACCATCACCCTATACTTTGACTAAGCTCACAGTGCCAAGAGGATCAAATTGCTTTGGTCAACTGTTCAACACTAAATATTGAAAACTTCCTGTACTCCAATCACTTTGGCAAGAATTAACTTGCCCTTTTCTACTGAAAGAAGTGCTGATCTACTCATTGAGTCATCTTATCAACATTTTTTTTGGAGTGAGACATCCAATTGTTCAGATTTTGCCCTTTTATGGATTATTAACAATGCATGTTACTTCCTGAAATTAATCCACTAATGTTTTGTTTGCTGTCCCTCCCAATCAATTTCTAACTGGGAACCAATTTGTTTGAAGCTCTGCTGACAACAGTTCTATTTTCTACACCAAATTATGTACTTGTATGGTTAAGTGCTCCCTTTAAAAACAAAACAAAACAAAAAAAAAAAAAAAAACCCAAACAAAAAACCAACCAACCCCCAAACCTTACTGTCTTTCAGTAAGGCTCTCAGTCATGACACTCACTTGATGTGCTGTGCAGCAGTTTTTCTTTCAAAGGCATTGCAATGTTTTTGCTCAATTTAGTTGGATGTTTTAAGCCTTCTTAAATTTAAGAGGCAAGATCATTCCTATGAAAGATGTGTTATCTGACAGGCATTCTGCTTCTCTACTGAAGAGTTTGCTCCCACATTTTGGAGAGATAGGGACTAATTCTTGATGTTACCTTTCATCAGTCTTATATCAGTCTAAATTCATCAACTTCAAATACTTTTGTCAGACATCAGTGTGAGACCTGTGAGATCAGATTAGGCACATAAAGGTGGTTTTCATTTTTACAGAGCTGTCTGAAAAGCTCACAGTTCTTCAAGATGTGTGGTTCTTGCAAAAATGGCTGCTGAACCCTTCAGACTGAAACGTTCTATCAATATGTATATTTTTAACCACTATAATAATAAATATTATCAACATCAGTGGCAGCAAGGACTAGACAACGACTTTGTATAGGTTTGGCTCTTCTCTCCCAATTTCCATTTACAACTGCCAAACTGCCCGCTCTATTTCTTATGTAAAATTGCAGATGTCTTCTTATTAATCAAGAGACTAATACACTCCAGATGAATAAACAACTTCAGTGCTGCAGCACGTACCTCACTTCTTAAACCCAGGATTTATTGGAGCGGCCTGTTCCAAGATCTCTTAACTTAAAAAAGATGGTTTATTGTTCCTCGCTTCTACAGCAGGGGCCTAATAAATGCGTTGAAACTATGTCTTTGTCCCTTTGCAACACAGTATTCACAGAGATTTCCAACCCTACAGTGTAACATTATCCAAATCCTTTGAAACCCTAAGTAGTTGCTCAAACTCAATCATCCAAATACAGAAAGCTTCAGAGGGAATCGAGAGCCAGGCGGTGCCTTAGTGATGAGGGGGCTGCAGCCCTGGGCACCCCCCAGTCCCCTCCAAAACACTACAGCACATTCAGGGACAGTCACTACAGCCCAAGGTGCCACCTCAGAGGACAGGGACCCAACTTCTTATTTATTTCAAATGCCCATTGGTAAAGATGAGAATATATAGCTCACAATATTTTCCTCCCATTAAAAAAAAATAATACAGTTTAAAGGAACTCGTGTAGCTGTGTATCAATTCACTGATATTATATAATGTTTCCTGTATTTCGCTGCAGATTTAGCCTGTAACCCAGCTAATCAAAATGGGTTTAAGTATTTCTATTTAAAATTACAAATCTGCCACAGCCTAAACTGTTCTGTGCACTTTAATTTACATTTGTTAAATTGGAGAAAAACAGATCCTTTCTTTGTAATCACGTAGAAACAGGAAAAGGAAATAATGATTAGGGTTTTAAAGCATATATTAACTCATGGATTGCTAATTTTTTAATTATTGTTTCAAAATATTGGCACCCTCCTTAGAACTTCCAGATTACTAATGTGCTTGCTAATATTGGACTGCTAAGGGTGGTTCTATAAATAAGATGCATGTATATAGAAAGCTGGAAAAAAATAAAGGTTATAATATTAGCATACCTTACTCATTTTTAATTAAAGAATTAAAAACCCCAGTCTTTGGGGGGTTTGGGAAAATAGTGTAGCCAAATGAGACCAATTAACTTCATTAGCTTCTGCAAATACCTACTTTTCCGGCACATTTCTATTTTTCCATCTGCTGCACAACTACACTTGTCTACAAATTAACATTTTATTTATGATTTAAGGTTCCAATTCATAAAAATTATGCATTCATTGCATACAATTTCCTGTATTTATTGAAAAATCACTAAATTATATATCTTCCATTCTTTACTCTCTTTTTTCCTGTGAATGAAAAAAGGCATACAGCCTGCAACTGAAAAAAACCCACAACCCAAATCAGGGCTGAATGCTAGAAGTAGGAACATCCATACTACAATGGAAAAAGCACAAAAATCTATTTTAAAATGACAGTTGCAAAAACTCAAAATAAAGAATATGATAAAAGTGTCATTAAAATGCCCTATTGCTACCACTGAGCTGCACAAACATTTTCTTGGGCCATTTGTTATAGGTTAGAAGACTGACAAGTCTTATCACACACAGCATCAATTTTGCTTATCTTGTTCTCAACCACCCAGCACCATATACAGCATGGGCCACCAAATCTCCAGCACCTTTCACTTTGGAAGAGCTTTGCAATGGTTAGCAATCTTAATATGAAGAGTAAACTGATTATTGCTGCCATTTAGCAGTCAAGAAAATGCATTTACAACTTCCATATCAACAAAAACCACTAATTTACCTCTGCCTCATCATCCTTACCTACTTTATTTATGACTATACAGCAGCTTGGAGTGTAAGCAGTTCTAATGGACAAGGAAACCTTCTCTAATGAGTCATTATTAAAATAGTTTTAGAAAAAACTGAGATTTTTATGAGTTGAAGGAAGAGAGCAATTAGGAGTATTTTACATGTCCAGAAAGGAATGGACACACTCTCCTTCTAATTTTGCTTGTTGTATAAGAAAGTCAGCAATCATAATGATGAAAGGCACCTCCACATATGAAGAATGAGAAAAGAAGAAAGAAATATTAAAGGGGCATTTTAAATTTAAATTACAAGTTCCTGACGTAACGCATGAACTGTGTCATCTAGTTTTCTTGTTTTGCCTACAAAATCATTTTATATGTAGTTACTAAACTGTGATCCTCTAGGTGAGGCACAGCCAGGGAAATCACACTGTGCAGAACAGTCCTATTGATTTTTTTTATGCTATAAGATACAGAAAAGACAAACAGCCTGTTGTCTGCTGTCTTCTATTTTTAAAATGTTTTGAGAAAAGTTACCTAATTTTTAGCCATTTTAATGTCATGTAAAGCTTAAGGGTGCACCTGACCCTGGATGCTACCCAGTTTCAACCTCTTATTTCCCAGTAGACAGCAATGCTGCGAGTGTAACAGAAGAAGCCTGAGCTTTTTTCCTGGCTCAGTCACCGTTCTTCGCACGTCTCTGCATGGCACGGACCATAACACTTCCTCTCTTTGTTAAAATATTGGGAGAAGACAATAAAATGTGCCTGTTAAACACTTCCACAGAGGGTCGCCAAAACATAGATTGGTAGGGTGACATTTAATGCCCCTATCAGTATCCCTAGAAGAGTTCCATGCCAAACCTTGGAGGCTGACTTGGCTCCTTCTCTAGTTGATGGAGATAGATGGAGGCTCTTCACTGAGCCCTACATCTCTGCTCTTTAAGGATGGACCAAACTGTTTTCTGTGTCTGGTTCCAAAGTTAGGAGAGCTCAATCCCACCTGAAATGGCATCCCTTTGATTTTTATCTCCCATCCTTCACTCTCTCAAGAAGACCTAGTTCTTCAGTTAAAGCCTGTCAAAAGCAGGGAAGAGGTCCAAGTGAAGCAGAGGCAGTGGACTCCCCACATGGAACAGGAACCCTCAGTGCCACAACATACAACAAACTGGAACAGGCTGCACTGCTGATTAGGGAGGGCATTTCAGTTTCTCTCAGGCATGAAATTTACTGCTCTTCTTTACAATTACTTGAATCTGACTGAGCAAGTGACTCTATGTATTTGCTCAGAGTACACATAGGATAAAGCATAGCTATTTCTACTGTCTATACATTGTTCAGCAAAATGTTAAGTTCAAGGCAACAGCAGAGAAGGCTACTATGGCTTTGTTAACTTCACTGTCATGAAGCTCACCAGAGGTCTTTCCCCTACACAAATGAATAAATGCATTTACTTTCACAAACTCTCCGTTTTCACATTCACATCTTTATGACTGCTGACTGCACTACATCTACATTTATTATCCCAAAAATAGAACTGCAGAATCCAAACCAAAACCATGTCTTCTACTATGTGCTTCTCACCAAGCTTTAAATTAAACCTTCCTGTTCAGAAAAGATAAACAAAGAGTGACCAAATGCTAAATTTTCTGTTGCCTCTGATTTTATTTTTAACCCCTGTAATACTCAGAACCTGAACATCATGTGTGTTGACCTTGTGGTTTTAAGGAACGTGTTTCCTCCTCCCCAGCTGCAGAAGAAACAAAGCAAAACCACTGAAGGACAGGATAAATCAAAAGCCATTCCTCTTCATTTAGGATGCTGGAAAACCTTGCATTTAACTGACTCAAACATAGCTTTATGACTCACTGTGGCAGAAGGACTCCAAACTATCAATGTAGTCATCAGAACTTGTATTCAGGATAACCACCAGGATATCTGAGTAAACTGAAAATAAACCACAGGAAGTGGAGCTGCCTAGAAGAGACAATTTAGGTACTGCAGAACACCTAGAAAAAATTATTAAACTTGTACCTTGTCACATAGAAATTCTGCCATTGTCTTCCAAAGGAATTTATAAATTCTGTTATAATAAAGGAATGAATACCTATAATTCACTTATTGCTACATATGAGATACACAAGTAGGCAACTCTGTTATCATCCTCCTACTCAAACCCAGTACATAAATACATTCACTGATCGGGACAGTTAGCTTACTTCTAAACTTTTAAACTTTACATTAGGTTATTAAAATTCAAGATTAAAATATTGCAAGTAATAAATATTTATACAAGCTATCTGAATATATAAAAGTGATTTTAAGTAATGGTGCTGATAATAAACAAGGAAATCTGTGTTCATGATCTTCTGTGTACAGGCCAATGCATGTATTCTTTGCTTGATTTGTGTGGGTGCTACCGTAAGAAAAGATGAATAGAGAAGAGATGAAAACTAAGGAGGTGGGGTGAGTGATAAGTGGAATTATAGAAGTTATTGGAAAGCAGATGTGAGCATACCAGTAAATATCTCTTTTCCCTACAGACAGATTTCACGGCTGGGATTTAGATGAATTCCTATTTGATGAACTACCATCTTTGCACATCGGCAATAAGATGGTGGTAGAGTAGAATTGTCTAACCAGACCTCTCTCAAATGGATCCATTCCACCTACTCTTTAATGCCTGTTCTCTCCTCACATCTCTGTTTTTCCTATTTCCTTCTCAAAGTAAATTCACATTTTTTTCCCTTTTGAATGGAAAGGAACTAATAGAATAAAGAGCTACAATATTAAAAGGCAAAATATACAATGTAAACATTCATTTCCCCCTAGAATATTTAAGAAAGGATACAAAGCACATGCAAATCAAGGCATATTAATAAGCACCTTAATTTAACATAGCTGTTCATGGAAGCCCCTTCCGTCCATACACTCTTGATACCCATCTTCTTTCTCCTCACGCCCTCCTAAATGATGAAGTGAATACTATATAATATAATTCACATGGGAGTCCAGAATACACACTTCTCTCCTCTCCTCCCTCAATTTTAAGTTATATACACTTCTCAATCTGTTTTTTCCTAGCTTTTCATTTCTATGATTACAAACCTTCATCTTACAACTCTGTCATATTCTTCCCGCTAACTCCCATCCCCCACTCTCTCTTTTTCCCAAGTACCCCCAAAGGTATATAATAGAATGGTAGCACACATAAAAAGTGGCTAAAAGAACTGTATTAGCACAATGAAAACCCCACATAAATGTTATGCAAATTTGTTATGAATCAAACCTGCGGTGCAAATTTACTACATTGCTGAACGATTATAAAATAGCGATTTGTCTTGTATACATTTTTAATGTATTCCAAACCATTTGTATTAGATTGTCTGTTTCTGTTAGTCAGATCATTCAAATTTTTAAGTGCAAAGTAAATATAAAGTGTTACATTTTTAATAACATGTAGTCACACCACATACTTTTCTTGCTTTCTACCTCCACTGTGGTCCAGGAACACATAATAGCTGTTTTTTCCCTAGTTATCTAATCATTATACTAAATGTGAACCTGTTTGCTATTACTTTACATTTTACAATTATCATTGCAAGCACTACTTTCAGTGTTCTAGAAACAAATGTGAATCTTAGCAGTTAATGGCCTACAGCTCTTTAAATTTAATGTTTTGCATGTGCACACTAAAAAGAAAAAGGAAAAATGGGGTTTAAGATTTTTACTTAGTTATATATAAAATTACATGCATCTGCAACACAAACATAAATGTATTAATTATGTACCTACTACTTAAATTATACTTTTTGGTCAGCTCCTGCATTTGGTGATTTTAAAGTGGGCAAGGTTATTTCCATTGCCATTATTCTACTTTTCTGTCCATAAAAATAAGACACCAGTGCACTCTACTTCTTATTGCTCACCATGCATTTCCTTTCTCAAATGAGACAATTATGAAGGAATTATGACTTGTACTTCCGTACAACTCATACTGGCATTGATAAATGCCAAACTGGCCAAATCTCAGAAAGGAGCTCTGCTCTTTCTTCATTAAAAACAGGCTGAAGTTCTTTTATCGTATTAAAAAATTCAGTTGCATAAGCTCTTCTGAAATAAGCTTCTGAAAATACATATAACTACTGAACCCCACTGTTTCTCACCTTTTAAACACAAAACACTACAGTGGTATTTTCATATGGTGATAAATGTTATCACCCACAGGGCTATTACAATATATAATCTATGATAACATTGTCACAGAACACATGCATATTTTATAGGAAAAGAGAAAGGGAAACAAGAGAGAAAAAAAGTAGCGTGGTTAAATGACACAGGTTTGGAGTTATTTTGGCCAAGTGGTCATCCCAAGTAGAAACGAAATGCAGGAGCATAAACTATGCGGTAAAAGGTATGACGAAGGAAAGATCTGCGAGGAAATCACTGGGATGCATGAACTATCATGTTGTCACAGGACTAACTAAAGAGAGAACTAACAGATTTGTTCCCATCAGTGTTTATCACAAAATGGATTGAATAGATATCTAATTGAAGAAATGAGCAGAACTGAGAAGTGGTGTATCAAGCAGGGGAAATCAAGAAAAGCTGAAAGAATCGAATTCATAATGGCTGAAAATGGAAGACTAGAACTGGTGATGGGGCAGTTTAAATACATGGTTTCATCAGAAATAAAATTATGAGTTTTCTGAGTGGAGAAAAATGAAGCAATTTTTATTAGGCTTTTTTGGGTTTTTTTTTCAGCAGGGGAGTCTCAGGTCAGATGTGGTCTAAATTTCAGGATAACAAAACACAGAAGCTAGCTACCGTAGCAAGTTCTGGGGCCCCATCCCTGCAAATAAAGACAAGTCAAAAACAACAAGCAGGGATTGTCTAAATATTCACAATCTAGCCTCATGGCAGGACTTGGACTAGATAAATTCTTCTGGATCTTACAGTCCCATTCTTCTTTGATTTCTGTCCTGACCTACTTCTTTCAGCTAATCTACCTGTGAAACTGTCAGGCAAACAGACATCAAAAATGATGTTTTAGTAGGGAAAAAAATTAAGCACAAAAGAATAGAAAAAGAAAAGGAATATGCATGGAGCACATGGTATATAATTAAGAGTGATGAAGGAACTTAGGCATAGAGCAGTTAAGCTACCTTGAGAATATACATGATTTCAAAAATAAAAACATACCACCCAATCAGCAAGCCTGGGAAATGCAAACGTGTGAGTCTTACTTTCTATGAGGAATGGTGTTTGAACCGAGAAAGGCAAGCAGTTATAGGGTGGCAGGTCACTGAGGAAAAGGAGATAAAGGTCACTTTGAAAATTCCTGTTTGATAGGCTCTTGTCCCTTAAGGCCTGAAGAGAGCACAACTCATTTAACAGAGACATGAACATATGCGATTGCATAATGAATATTATTATTTAGCTTGGAAAAGACTCGAACAGGTGACTAAGAGAAGAAAAAGTATCTCCCCTTAGTAACCTCCTGAGCCACCCAGTCAACCATGAAAGAGTTTTTCTAGCAGGTTCAAGAGTAGCAACCTGTTAGGTTTTATTAATTTGAGTATGCTGGCTGATTTTTTTTTTTTTTAATGGCACTAGAGAGGTAGAACTGACAGTAGCTCTCAGCAAGACAGAGAAAAATATACTATGGTGGATATGAGAAAAAGAAGCTCAACTGACTTCACTTTCCCTGAATGCTACCTTCAGCACACATAGAAAATAAAGGGAGTGCACCCATCTACAGTGCTCTGTACAACACTGCAGTAGTCATGTGGGCATTGCATGCCTTTCTAATATTTTCTTTTAAACTTTCAGTAAAAATACTATTGAAAGACTGAAACTATAACAGTGTTTTCTGTCAGGTTATGCAGTGCCATGAGGCAGAGAACTGCTTCATCCAGAGCCTGCCCTCTCTTCCTTGACAACCCAGGCTGAGAAGGTTTCATACCTGATCCTCATTTCAGTTCTTAGTCATGAGACTGAAGAGGACATTCTTTAGGATGCTCTTTGGCAAATACTTGAAGACATTGCTTGTGCTTAATGATCAGCTAGCAGTTTGCAGAGTTTGGGGAGGGGGCAGCTGCAGCACAAAGAAGCAGCAAATGAAGGCACTGTATCCTACATCCTACATCATGTCTACAAACTTGACTACAATGCTCAATTTAGGCTTCAGAGAACAATCTTCTCTCTTTCATCAGCCTCATGTGAGTCCTGAGGTTATCTCAACTCTCTGAATATGCTTTGTTGCCCAACACACTTTACTATCTCCTAGATTACATAGCAGAGACAGAAACTCCCAGAATGTTCTTCTGTATTCAGTGATTTCCAAGAATGTATATTATGAACCTCATATTAAGGTGCATATAATTCAGTTGCTCAATTCCCAAGGAGATAAACCTTGATTTAGTCACTTTTTAGCATGTCAGAAGTACAGCTCTTTCTTCTCTTACTGTTCTTATTGCATAAATATATTCCAGTACTTATCTGCACTAAGCACCAGACAGAAATTCCAATGCAAACCCATGTTTGGGAAAATAATAGCAATAATAAAACCTAGCTTCTATGTACCATACCTAGGTTAATAACATTTAGTGTGTATTTTCATCAGCATATTCCAAGAGCTTTTTAACAAGGAGGACAGCATCATTAACCCCATTTTACAAATGAAGAAGCTGAGGCGCAGAGCTGTGATTTACCCAAGAAGTAAACTGCCAAATGCCACATTCCATCACTTCAGACACAAGAGGCCTCATCACAGATACCTCTCCTCTTGCATGTGCTGTTTGAGAGCCAGGTAAAGGCAGCCCTCAGAACAAAGCCCAGTTCCCTCAGCTACAGAAGTGTGTCACTTCTCTATTGCACAGTGCATGGGAACTCTGTCCGCGCCTGGAAACCTCTATACTGCCAGAAGATGAGCTAGTCAAGGACCCTGCCACACATAGATGCTGACAGTACACCTAGAGTACCCACTGCAAGAGGACAAAGATGGCCCTGAATCCAGCCCTGGCTCAAGATGGCATGGTCACACCGAGCAATGCTGTTAGCTAAATTTCCAGAAGCTGTGTATCTCTGTTGGTAGAACCTGCCCAAAGCTAATAAAAATCTTGCCTATCATTAGCTTGGCCCCATGCCACCCTGACATGACGAGATTGCTTTGGATTCTAGGGCCAGCCAGGGCTGCCACTACATGCTGCTCCTTGTGCAAGTGAGGCATGCCCTGGGAGAACCCCAGAAAGACATCTGAGCAAAAGTCATAAAATGTTGCACTGAGTTTCATAATCAGAGCACACATCTGAAACATATACTGTCTGGTCTGACTCCCATTTGCAGCTGAGGATGTCAGCCATGCCAATAGACCCTAGAAGGGTTCAGCTTGGTCCAGTAAGCATGTAAGAAAGGAATGGAGAAAAAATAACACAGAAAAATTTGCTTTTAAATGCCTAATCAAGGAGGTGACCAGTCCAGTCGGGTTCAGTTGAAAGACACAAAGCTAAGCCTGAAAAGCCCATGAGGACCTGAAGATGTGTTTGAAAGCCACAAACTCATGATGAGTCCAAAAGACTCTTCAGACACTGAGGCCATCCTAAAAGTCAGTGAGCAATAGCACATCATTTTGGTTATACCTTCCAACAAAGTTGGAAGAGTAGCGTTAGTCTCTACTTTTCCTGAACAAAAATCGGACACTTGAGAAAGAATTAACAACTGATGACCAATTATTATCTGTTTTATTAACAGTGTTTTGTGGCCACTGCCACAGTCTTTGAAGTTACAAGGCCATCCATAGCCTAATACTTTAAAACATGCACAGTCTGCTGGAAAAATCTATTCATCCATCCACATAAGCTCCAAAAGGTCCTTGTACAGGCAAAATAAGCACTGAGGTTAAAGCAGACACTATCAGTACTCAAACCTCTGGCTCACAGTTGTTACAATAGCCATTAAGATTTAAAAGCAGCTTTGTCCAAGTACTTTTTGCACAAATACGAGTTTGTGACCACTGTAGCCATAAACATCAACCCATTTGGCATAGCCCTATGCCTTCAATGCTGCCACTGAGAAAGCAATCACAGATGATACCTATTCTCTTTTATGGTCTCAACAGGAAATTGTGGTTTCACTACATTCAGGGTTTCCTTTACTCTTTTGGACTGTAAGAATTGCATTTGACTTCATTTGTGCCTAATGTGAATATAAAGACTTTATATTCACATATACACATTCACAGTGTGCATTTATAAAGTGAAACACTTCCAAGTGTAATTCTGACTAGTTAGAAAATAAAAGATCCAGAAAATTTCCGTTAAGAAGGTCATTATCAATACCAGATTCAACCACATGAAAACTTCACCTGGCAAAGAGGCGAAAATCAAATCTATTCTAATATTTGATTAGCAGGACAGGAGTCATAAGCATAACAACTATTCTGGTGTCTCTTGTAATTGAAGTGAGCAAGCTGAGTTAAGCTTAGTAAATTAATTTAATTTGTGATTACGTAGCTAAATCAGTCTCTCGGCACAGGTATCCAAAAAGAAAGAAGGTTAAAAAAACCCCTAACCCATAGCACAGTAATTTCGGATAATGAAAACTTGAAAAAAGGGATTTGCATTGAAATAAAAATAATCAGTGGTAACAAGCAAAGATACAATAAAATACACAGGCAGTGACATATTTAACTAGGATTCTCAAATACTTCTGACTGTAACATCTTTTTTTCCATATCTATATTACTTTGACAGATTTTAACTATTTGGGCTGAATTTCTTCATACTGGGAATCTGTCTCAGGGTGAAATCAGCTCATGTGTCTCTAAGACAGAAGACTGGAAAAACATGTCATCTTTTTCATGAAAAGAATTAAATAATGGTCTGAAGACATTTAACAGAGAAGTTGTGGAAACTGCATCCTTACAGAAAGGACTTAACATTTGGCAGTACAGTCAGGCTGATATCAGCCACATGCCTTTTACTGCTCTTAAGAAAAATAGTGCTGGTTTCACTAAGTTAATTCACACATCCACAAAAAAAACCCCAAAAAACACCACAGTCTGAACACTCAGTACAGATTTGTAGATTTGTTAGCATTTGGTAGCTAAACTGCTATGAATTTCTCCATAAACATGTCATAGACACGGACAAGACTTTCCTTACCACTTTTCCTTTCAGGGACCTCTGTGATGCTGGACAGATAACAGAACCTGGGCAGAAAATCTCCTGTTTGTCTTACAGTTCCCAGTGCTGGCACACAGGGAGGACACAGGACAAGAAGGAAGGAAACTGCCTCACCATAAAGCAAAAATGGAAGGTCTGAGATGTCATGAACATATGAAGTGCTAATGAAGGATACATTTTCAAAAAAACCCCAGAACCTTACTCTGAGCAGCATGCCTTTAATAAAGGTGACTTGGTTCCCCATGGGTAAAATGGGAATTATAATGGCACCTCACTTCATAAGATAGATAAAAAACATTTGCAGATCTCTCAACTACTGTCATGATGAGTGCAACAGAAAAGCCCAGGAAGAAATGAATTAATCTGACCTAAGTGCCAGGCTTCAGTTGCAAGGTATAAAAGTATGGCATAGGGCCACATACTGAACAAGGAAAATAAAATATAAGCTTATATAAAAATATATTTTGTGGCACTTTTCACCCTGTCCAGTGAAAGCATAAGAAGTCCTGCCAGGAGAGAGGTGAAACTCAACACACACAAACCCACAGACACACATCCAGATAACTGAGAGGGGTACCACAACACAGACATGTACATTAAAACTAAATGTTACACATGCTCTTTTGAGATAGCCTTTTAATTACATAAATACAAGATGAAACGTTGTAATGTATTGTACATTTGCAATGGTAGAAGTGTTTGGACTAGACTTAGCAAATAAATACCTTGTTATTTTTCTTGAGACTCCACAAAAATTTCTTCGGGCTTTCCACCAAGATAATTTCAATACAAAGTAGGACGTGGCACAATGGATAGACGGGAGGGCTATCTGCTCAATGTATTCGTAGCATTTTAAAATCTATTGTGGAACTTACTGTTCATCCTCAAGATTCCTTCTTTTGTGCTGTGTATTTAATATTTAAGTCTGGCATAGACCGCAAACATGTAAGTACATTAATATCACTGCATTTAACCAAACCTCCATATAGTAAGGCAAGGAAGAAAGGGGAATTCAGAGCAGGACACAGCCAGAGTGAGAGGGAGAGAGAGGGAACAGTGCAATGGATTCTACCTGAAACTAAACTAAATCTTTTTCCAGGAGAATATTATCCAAAAAAATGCCTTACAATACTAAAGGCACTGAAGAAGTGAAAAATTTGCAATGATTTATACAGTGAAGCACATATTTTGCAAAACTGCCATATCCTACAGTGATGAAGTCAGTACAAACAGGATGGACATGATTCCTTCTGACCTTTCAGTGAAATTTTTGGAGAGCACACTTTTCAGATTTCCTTACATACATACATTATTTAAAAGATTACAGGAATACACACTTATAAAGATGTTATTTACCTTTTTTCTCCCTCTGGCCTAAGAGATATTCTGCAATCAGGGCAACCACAAAAGTACTGCACTAAATTTCATCCTCTTAAATTAATGAGACAACCAGCACAGGCAGATTAAAACTTACGACCAGGCAGAAGGAGACAAGACAACCTCAGTAAATATTTAAGCTATTTGCCTGATCAAGTGTTTTAGCAACTGTTTCTTCACTGCTAATGCACACATGCCATTGCATGCGTGGACAAAAAAACACACACAAATGTAGCTGCTGTTTCTTTGGACTATTATACTTATTTCCAAGCCTCACACATCCCCATTACCAATTCTGACCTTAACCTTACCTTTTTTAAAAAGAAATCATGCCAAAAGAAAAAAGAAAAAAAAAAAAAAAGGAACGGAAAAAGAAAGAAAAAAAAAAGAAAAAAAAAGAAAAAAAAAAAGCCAGGTTTGATGCTAGTCCACTTGTGCTGCTGCCTACAATGGCAAAGGGTCACAGCAACATGTGAAGATCACAGGGTTGGGCAACTGAAGATCACCCATGTCATGGAGCTGGGAAGCTAAGCCTGTATGAGCCCTCCTTCTGCCACTCTGCCCTTCTTTTCGACACGTGCCACAAACACGCAGTGATCCATGAAGGCAGATGGAGTAAAATGAAAGAAAAGTGAAGAATTGACAGCATCTGCTAAAGGATGGCCAGAGAAACTGCTGCTGAATGGTGAAGATGTGGAAAGGCTGGCATTCAGCCATAGCTTCCAGTGGAAGCAAAAAGTCCTTCTGAGGGGATAAAATAAGAGTAAGAACATGCTTGGAGTAGGGTGAATTTCCTCTTCGGTATCATGTCTGCATGTGTAGACTGTGCTTTAATCTTTGTAATGCTCAAGAACAACACCGTACAGCAATACACTTAATTACACTGGAATCAGCAGCTCTCCACCCATGTCAATCACTTCATCCAACACACATGCACACACACTCACATACACACACTCACACAAATGCTATCTCTGCTCCACAGACAAGAAAAAAATACTAATTTAAAGCATATCAAAACACATTTTTATAATGTATAAAGATAATACCCAATGGACTCCTGAGAGATATATGAAATTAATCCCAGTTGTGAAGGCCTTGATATTAGCTCTTCACTCTTGGGATGAATTTAAAATCCCACAAAAGCCCATGATTTATTTCCTTCCTACACAACAGCAACAAACACTCACATAATTTTTAAGTAATGTAAAAATATCACTTTAAAGCCATTCATACACATCTGAGAGAGAGAGAGAGAGGAAGAGAGAAGGGAAGAATTAGTTGTTTTGAGAGGTAAGCATTTAAGAGTCCTTTCTACCTGCATAATTCCCATACATGTTATGTTTATGAATTGAACAAATAGGGTGAAGGTTGACACAAAAAACTGCCTTTCATCCACTTCCTATGTTTTAACATACAGTGGCTCTTCTAAAGGCTAGTTAAAGGTTTTTATAAAGTAATGCTGTTCTATTTCAAATGTGTACACCAAGTAGATGTGATTATCAAGGTGTCTTTCTGGTTATAGGGTTTTAACTCACTACCCATTATGAAGCCTCTGCGATGATGTTTGCAAAATACCTAAAGCTTAAAGTTACTACACTGGGTGGAAGAAGGGAACTCTGTCAAAAGCTAGTTAACTTTCCCACATTTTCAGAAACACTTGCACTTAAAGACAATTGTGACACGACAACTCTTTAAATGGTTTGTACTTGTTAGGGAGTGAAATCATTTTGCCACAAAAAGTCTCTGGAAAACTATTTACTTGGTAGATTCACAATGTCATCCCAAAAATTTCTGGGCTACACAAGACCTTGCTTTATCATTTCTACCTGTCAGCTCTGTGATATTCACAGTTCACTGGTACTTCTTGAAAGCTTGAGTTGCCCATTCTGTATGACATCACAAGAGATTGCCACAGCAGTAAATGATGTAAAAAAGGCCAAAAAAAACCAAAAAAAAAAAAGAAGAAAGAACTAAGTACTAAGCAACACAGGTTTCAGAAAAATATATGTATTACTTCATTTTCATCATGTGTTACTACACTAAGATAAGTAAGTATCATTAAAATTAATGGGACAGAGGTTTTCTCTACCTTCTAAAATCTTGTTACAACATGGAATCATGGAATGGAGCTATGAAAATAACTCTTAGGTTGTCACTAACTCCCTTTCATTTATTTTGAAAACTGTAAAAAAAAAGAAAATACACTTCTTACCTCTGCTGTTTAGAAAATAATAGTCTTTACGTCAGAAAGTAATGTGCAAGTACAAATACAACAGCACTATGGCAAAAATAAAACACCATAAGCAATGTAAATTTGTGCTAAAAATGGGTACAAGAGGCACCCTTTAAAACAGAAAGAAAGTAATTTGAGTTTTTTTCTATCATGAGGCATTCTGAAGGTTGCTTAAAAGTTTCAGCTCTTCATCAAAATCCATATTTTTGCATTTATGATTTTAGGTTGCTGCTGAATGCTAAGATGAGAGGGTTTTTGTTTTGTTTTTTTTTTTTAAAAAAAAAAAAAAAGCAAGAAAAAACCCAAATCCACAAAAAAATATAAGGCAAATAATTCAACTGAGAAGTTCTACAGAAACTTAAACATCCACAATAATTTTCTTTTCAACCAGGGGCCTATTCCTGCCAGTAGTTTGCAGGATTGTATAGCTAAGTTTCATCACTGCTAACATGGACAACTGTGAATGGTACATCTGAAGTGCACAAACAGGAGGGGAAAAAAAACCTTCCATTTGTTTTACTGACCCACAAAACCCAGCCACAGTTGCGGTGAAATTGAACAGTTTCTTGCAATTTCATCCCTTAATTGGGAGCCCAGCACATGGCAGAAGTCCAGGCCCTAGCTCAGGCTGTTTATCTTCCAGTACTTTCAAGTCACTTACTAGCCAAAAAAGAAATTACAATGTGATTTAAAGGGAAATCAGTCAGCTTGCAGGCCCATTCCTTGTCTGCCTCCTCCCTCTCCTTCTTTTTTTATTAAAATGGTCGTAAACGTACCACAAGTCTGATCCGTTCATCCCTGCAAACAGCTGTCCCACTGTGCATGGAAAACATTTGTAAAATTTTTTGGTTTAGGTTTAACCATATCCTTCTTTTAAGATCCCCCTCAACAATCCCAGCAAAGTTTCACAAAGAGTTTTCCATCTTTAAAAGCATCTGCTTTCTGTGTTATGTGTTGATAAAGAATTTTTGTTGGTTTAAGAATTTCATAGATAGCGTTGAGTGCTAAATCCCCAGACCCACCTCTCTGCAAGTAATTCCCACCATCAAACAGCTTCTGCTGCAAATTGTCCAGATGCAATGGGTCAAAATCAAAAGAGATTCCCTTCAAATGACCAAGCCCAGGATCTAAAGTCTCTGGTCCCTCACTTAGAAACCCCTTTTCCTCTTTGGTGATTTAGTGGGAAGAGGCACAGAACCTCATCCAGCTGACAGAAGCTGAGTATCAAACCAGCAGCTCCTCGAATAAGAGATGCCACTGCACACCCACAAAGCAAAGGAGAGAGGCTCAGCTGCACCAATGCTTCCTGTTGAAACTGGGACAACACTCGCCTTTCAACACACTTGATGAAGAAGGCAACAAAACTGTTGCACAGACATCAGACAAACCTGGTGAGCCAGACAGTGAGCTCATCCAAACCACACTACAAATAACTCTTCAGCCGCAAGTGAAGAGCTTTGCTTCTTTGTTTCCTTAGAAATAGAGCTCATGATTTTAGATAGATTATAAAGCCTGATATTATTTTAATTCACCAACATAGAGAACTTTTCCAAAAATGGATTGAGATACTCTGTGTTTTCTAAAACATCAATCATATAATAGCACTTTCAGAGCATTTTGACCAGTGAGTGTAAAATACTGTTACTAAGTTTTCAAATGTAAGAAAGATCTTAAATATATTTGACAATTCCCAATTAGAAAGGTTTGGAATTTGTTCAGGAACAACTGAATTAGCTGCTGCTTCAATTGAAGTTAGCAAAGCCTCACACAACACAAAGCTGGGGAAACTTTTTTCTAGATGTCTTGACCTTGTTATACAAGCATGTGATAACTCCAAACTAATACAAAGTCTTCCACAAGATGGTGAGCGTGCATGATCTCATCTCCCACTCAGAAAATTTTGATGGACACAAATAACATTCCTGGATCATAAACTAGAATTGTTTAAAGCAGAAATTTCCCATTCTTGCATTATGGATAATACTAAAAACATTATATAGTGCAATACAGGGAAATTCTATCTTGGGGTTCTGGTGACAAGCCACTTGAGCTACACTTTTTTCCTTTATAATGTCACCGGAACTCTCAGTGGAATTATATATAGAATAAATGATAGGCAATGGTGAATTACAAGGCCATAATACATACAGTAAGCACCTAATATAGTCTTATAAATTACAGACTTTTATAGCTTTATATTTTACAGCATAATGTCACACACCGCAGTGACACAATACTCCAATTCAAGACATGATATCACATTTATAGAAAAAAAAGAAAGAGAAATCAGCAGCAGCAGCCCTTATTATGTTTAAGTAAAATTACTTTGGAAATGTACAGATTTGCCATTTTGAAAGGAGATGTAGAGATCGAAATACAGGCCTCAAGGAAGAAAGTATATGCCAGACAATGACCAGGTCTGCTGTCCCTCTGTACAGTGGATAACAAATGTTTGTGTTTGCCTCTAACACCAGGCACTGCTGCACGAGAGATCCCAAGCTGGATTCTGCACTCGAGAGACAGGGCAAAGGGTGCTTCACATCATTGAGCAGTGACTTCTCCAGCTGATTAAGAAGCGGCACTGATGGGCTTCGCTGGGATTCCCATCCAGAGCTCTTCAGCCTGACAGACAACATTGCATTTTGGGGGTCTAAAGGATAATAGTGAAGTGAGGGGTTGGAGCTGAGGGAATATTCCATTCCTGGAGCCTTGGATTGGGACCACTTCTGAGGTAAGAAACTAAATAACTAAGAATTAGTTAAAACAGAATATTTTCAGTCTGATTTCCCAAAGAAATTAAGCATATGCTACCAGACAGCATCCATCTGTCTGTGTATACCCCACAAAACAGATAAGTTTTGGATCCACTGGTTAATTACAACTAAATCTGGTACAAGAAAAAAAAAAAAGACTCTATGCTATCAAGTTCCTATAAATTCTGGGAAAACAGAAAGTCAGGTAGAAAAGAATTATTCTCTCAGTACCTTCCTTGAGGATACAACTGCAGCCACCCTCATGAGACCCTAGAGAACCCACACCATGAGGAGGTGGAGCAAGGGTGCAGGGAAAGACAGGATGAAGAAAACAGTCTTCCCATAGGGCAATCCAAGAGCAAGACAACATTTACACATTTACTTCATGTTAATACCTTATGAAACACCAGAGGATACCACTGTAAGAAACAAGGATGTAGGAAACCACAAACACAGACCCATTTGTTGCTGTTAAACCACCAGACACACCAGACAGGTATTCAAGTGAAAAATGCATAGCCACTCTGCACTTTAATCACCAGGTAAGTTGCTATTTGTGTGTACACGCCTGCTGCTGTCTGAGGTGGACAGCAAACAATAGATTGCTAATGTTTTTTAGAAGAGGCTCCTCATAATGGAACTAGTTAAAGTTCTGAGAGACAAGGAGAAAAAAGGGGATGATGATAAGGCAGACAGAGGCATGGCTCTTTCACCTGAAAATATGGCAGGTGGTCCTGAGCAGAATGCTGCTTGTATTAACATCCAGATTAAACCAGAAGGACCTCATAGCATACACCTGTATTTGAGACAGTCACCCAGCAGTGGCAGAATATTTGAAGGCAGGCACTTGCACGAAGAGCTTTCTACTGCACTGCCACATTGCAAAGGCCAAAACAAGAGTCTTTTTTCTTATATTCACTCAGAGCTGATATCTGGGAGTTTGGATAAAATGGGAACAAGCTTATGTACCTACTGCTTAATTTGTCAGGCAACATCACCTCCGCTCTTTCTCCCTAACTGTTGTGCTTGCTGAAACGTGGCTGAAGTAACTCCCACTTTGAGGACCCAGCAATGAACCCCCAGCTTCCCTGGAAACAATCCAACCCAGGCACCCTATCCAGGCAAACACCCCCCAGTGAAATGGATGGTTGACTCAAAAAGAACCTCAAGGAAATGAGAGAAAGGGAGTCTAGATTTGCCCAGCAGTTGTCACTTTTCTATTACTAGAAACACCAAGACTTAAGCAGACTAGCAAGTATCCAACAAATGAATGGACTATACTGTGTACCTCATGTGAAGGGTATGTTGGGTTGCCAGCTCAGACAGCATTTTTTTTAATTTAATTTTATAGTTTAAAAGTTTCTATATTGTTCTACATATTGATTCCTTTTATTGCAGAAATTGTCAATATTCAGAGATGCTGCTGGTCGATGAGACAGAGAGAGGGCTCTAACACAAGGGTGAAACAATCACTTATGACACTGTTATATGATGAGGCTGAAGAATGCTCAGCCATTCATACAATACACAGACTTCATTGAGAAAAGAAATACCACTATGACCCAGCAGCACACTGTACAAACAAAACACAGCCTTTGTTCAAACAGAATTCCCCTTTTTCTTTTTTTCAGTCAAAATTTACTCTGCTGACAAAGCAAGCAGTATACACATTTCCCAGCCACCATCAGGTGGGAAACATAGCTGTGTCTTCCTGATAGGGTATCTAACCAGCTAAACAGAAAAAATGATTTAATTTTGCTCCTCATTGAGCCCAAGGGTAGACATCAAGTCATTCACATATGATATAGCAACTCTGACAAGCTGAAAAATAAAAAAAAGAAACAAGTACCAAAAAGAAATAAAAATTAATTAGTGGTTATTTAAGTAGCCTGGGATACTAATAACTGAAAAAAAAAATAGTCTACATATCCTGTGCATTGGTTTTCCACTTTGCTGCAACTGCACTTTTTTTTTTTTCTTTTCTGCTTGAAGACAAGGAAAATGACATTGCCTGCTACCCCAGAAGCAAAGCATCGCTATGTAAGTGTCTCTCTCCAGTGGAAACCTTGCTTGTCTTACTTTGCTGGCTTTTAAACAGGCACTCTGGTTAAAAGTACAGGATCACACGACTGCACATTCCTAGTGCAACTGAGTCAAACTGCAAATACTAAGTTGCATTCAACTCCTCTGAATAATCCTGACCACATTCCTCCAGGGTGAAAATCTTAGAAAGGATAAGAAATGACATTACACTCATTTGGAAAGGAGGAAAATGCAACACTGGCCTGCTAGGAGTGATGCACTGCATCATGCCACCATGCCAGAGATCAGAGTTCAGACTAGTCTTTTATTTTTAAGCCTTAAGGGAGACAGGGTATGGTTCAAAAATAATGTGTTTCAGTGTCTGAGAGGGGAAAGCCAATGCAGCAGCACTCCATCTGGCAGGCCGATTTTGCTCTGAAGTTACACAGGAAAAGAGAAGGACTTTGTGTTCAGGTCTGGGGGCTGGGAAAACAAGAAATGTGGCCTTCCCGGGAAATACATTTAAGATTATGCTGATGCACTATCCGAATCCTTCCTAAGGAGGCAATAGAAAATTTAAAAGTTAAATCAAGTTGTCCATGACATGCTCAACACCATTTAATGGGAAACTCCTGCTGCTATTATTCATGAGAGACACATTTCTCACCAATACAACTAAAATAAATAAAAAAAATTAAAAAAAATAATCCCTAAGTACAAAACCTTTCTCTATTTGATAATGGGTAATGAAGAGGACAGATGCATTTTCATGAAAGGCACCACATGGAAGAGAAAATTTTTCCTCTTTTATTTTTAAAAAGGGTGCCAGATGCAAATGTTTCACTGGGCGGCTATAAGTACTTAAAATACAAAACACCTTCTTCAAATGCATTAAGCACACAGCGAGGCACTTTAAATACACTTGCTTTGTCAGACAGGCAGCTGGCACCACTTTTGTAATGAACAGGGCAAACATTCTGTCCAGTGAAAGTGTTACCAAAATATAGCAGGAGGCACAGCTTGACTTGCACTCACAAATATCAAAAGCGGGTTCCTCTCATTACTTTCCTTAAGGATGAAAAGTACTGGCTGACTCTTATACTCCAGGAAGGCAAGAAGAGTTTAGTTTTTCTTTTTAAATAAGCCTCTCCACAGAAGGCTCCTGCTCTCTCATCTCCAATGGTACAAACCCCTCCTGCCTAGCCTTTCCCAAACACGCACCGTTCTGTGGGTGATCAAAAGCCTGCCCTGATCTTCAATTATTCTGCCACAGTAAATAGAAAGTCTTCAGAGGACAGTAGCCACATCAGAAAAAGCATTAGTTAAAACCATATGCGCTACCCAACTTTTCACGCCCGCATTTGGTCTGATTAATTTTGGCACCTCATATATTTCTGGAGAAGAATGAGAAAGAAAATCACCCACCAAACCAAGCAAAGTAGCCTTTCTGAAACCAAGGTGTGCCTTTTGTCAGCCCACGACATTCAGGGCCACCAAACTAAGCATAGTGCAGAGTTTGCCTTGTTTATCGAGGGAAAAAAAATCTGTTTTAGGCAGTTTAGACTGCCCCCCGAAACAAATCAAAATGAGAATTCCACCTGAAAGTCTACTTTAGGTTTTAAAATGCTCCTATAATTTCCTGAGCTGAGAATCGCTTGCTGTTTATATCCCTCACCCCTCTTCTGAGGAAGTTAAAAGCAATGTTTAGAGCAAACTCTTTGCATGTAGCCACACCTAAAACACAAGCCAATGCCTTCCCTCTCCCTCCCCCAAATCCATCAGCCACCACAGCTGGAACTGTTTTACACCGGCCGGCCGAGCTGTGTGCGAGCCAGCCAGCCAGCCAGCCAGCCAGCCAGCCCTCGCCTCCTCTTTGTCTGCAACACGGCAAGACGCTGGCCTCCATGGCCGGGCTGCCTCCCCCAGGGATGGCGGGTAAACACCAGCCCAGCCCTGGATCCCTCCTGGTAGGGTCCGGTGATGCAGAGTCAAAAGCCGGTCAGAGAAAGATCTGGAAAAGCAGCCGAGGAGGAGAGGCTTTTGCCTTACCGGGGATGACACACAAAAAAAAGCACTCAGTTGGGTTTCAGATTTGGCGGGCGCCATCAGAGTGTCCCCAAACCCAGGTGGCGGGACAAGGCTTGGCCAATGTCTTCTTGGTCCGTGAGGGAGGCAGGTGTGCCCCGTGGAGAGGGCAGGCACACTCTCCATTCTCTTGAAGGGAAGTCAAGTTAGCGATGGTGTGACAAATGCGAGCGGGAGTATTTCTGAAGGCTACAGGACAAAGAGAGGGTAGGCGCGCTCAGGCATCCCAGGGAGAGGGAATGGAGGGAAAATCGAGGATGCACCACAGAAGCAAAATCAACTTTTACATGTAACAGAAACATTCTCGGGATGTATGTCTGCCTGCACATACATGCACACACGGACGCGTCAACCGCCTGTTTCAAAAGCCACGTCTAAAATTTCATTTAAAAAAGCCCAGCTGCTTCTTTACCCTGACTTTGTCTTTAAGGACTTAGCTAAGCCGAAGGAGTGGCCAGAAAAGAAGAAAAAAAAAAAAAAACACACTTCAACCCATCTCTCTCAAATTCTTTTATTTCAGCAATGCATTAAGCAATCTCCCTGCAGAGTTATTCTCTTCTTCCTGGTGTGGATAAAGCTCCCCCTGGGGAGCTCTGTAATTTCCAGCTTCTCCGAATTCAGGTATTAGTAAAGACCGCTTGGGGACACGCAACAATATAACTCTACATTTTCAGGCATTCGGAGAGAACCCCCTAAGGGTCCCAAGTTCAAATTTCTGAAATGTAGGCATTGTAAAAGGAACCTCGGGGGACTCCAGCAATAGAAATCTGCTGAATTCAAAGCATTTCCTAAGCCCTGGCAGGAGCCTTTGCTCCCACTGGAGGCTTTTTATAAAACATGTGTTGCTGACATGTTGACAGATTGCTCAGTGAAGTGTTAGGTGCATACACAGGCTGG
>BJBW01000700.1:273601-318601 GCA_004320125.1 Scolopax mira | reverse complement strand
GTTTGCTTTCAACTTACTATGTAAATCACAGCAAAACCCAGATACCAAGCAGCAAGGGGAATGATGCAAGAGGAATAGGATTTTTCAAAGGAATTTGGTGAAGAGATATGTCCCACATCACAATGAAACTCTAGGGCAATTTGGTCCTATCTCCTATAAATATCTAACAATAAAATCCCTCTCTAAGACAATGCTTACTCTGCTCACCTAGCTGGAATCCATGTGGAGAGAAAGGGGGATGGTGAAAATTGTATGATCCTTCTTTATACTCGGGCACAAAAGTTGAGATGGGGCTTGAAAAGAGACTCGTTTTTGTATGTGTCTCCATTCTTTTCCATGATTCAGGGAGTTAACTGGTCAGAACTAAGCAGCATTCAATCCTTCTCTTTGATGCACAACTTCACTTATGAGGTTTTTCCCTCATCTTCTGATAGAGTAATGGAGATGCCATGATTTGCATAAAACATGGGAGGGAAGCTCTGCTCTGGTCCTGGGTGCCTGCTGGTAGTGTTTCCCCATACCCAGAGGGTTAAATCAATCACACAATAAGGAGTTCAGGAACAGAATTGTTCCACCAGGTGGAAGACCTTTCCTCTGCAGTATGGCATCATCTGCTTCCCATGGAAGTTTTATTTTAAAAATAGCCTGCTCCTGCAAGGACATTTTGGTGACAGTCTCGGTCTCTTCTCTGGTCTCCCTCTAGCACAATATAGTTGTAGCTTTTTGTCTTTCAGGACAGGCTTTACAGCTTTCAGCGTGAGGGAGATATTCCAAAATTATGCAGAGTGTGAGAACTAGACATCAGTGGTATTGTACTCTGAAATAGCTGGTCACCTCAGTCATGCAGGTCCACTCCTGACTTTTATCCCTGCAACAACGCAGCAAATATCTTAAAAGAGAAGACTTCCTATCTGACAACAGTATAATCAGCAACAAAGCCAGTAACTAACACACTCTGCATGTTTATCGTTCACAAGGCATCACATTGTTAATGAGCAGATAAAACAAGAAGAAAGGGCTGTTCTTTGTTTACATCACTCTCCTCATAAGCAACAGATGTCCTGATAGACTAGACTGCTTTGGCTTTGTTGGTTGAGAACCTCCTGCTGGCCCTGGATGAGAACCAAGCATCCATACTGATTTTGTTACAATTGTCAGCTACTTTTGTTACTACAAACCATGAACTGTTGCTGACTCATCTGTGGTCCCATGGGCACAGAGGAAATAATGTATGGAGTCATGCAGTGACTCCACGTATTGTTTTCCTCCTAAGAGGACTACTGCTTGCTCACTCGAGTCCTTTCTTGTGGGGTGCCACACAGTTTCCTGACATCATTCTTCCCGATGACTGCGTAGATGAAGAAACAGCCAGCACACTCACATTCCTCTGATTTCTGTAAAATGACACTGAATGCTTTATGTGGTTTTTGCCAGGACCAAGATTTAGGTGAAGATGACCCATCCAACACCACCCAGTCCAGTGTACTGGCAGTGAGTCACGGTTAGTTCCCAGAGGCACAGAAAGACCATGGAGACTCTTTCCAGAGGAGCAAACATGCCCATGATGGTGTACTATGGTTCTGCTGGCTTTCCTTGTTCAGGGCTATCCAGAAGAAGCCAAAGACTCTTTGTGAAGTATACGCATTGTGTTTTGCCAGAGGCTCTCATGATTTGACGTGTAGACTGAAGTATAGAGTACCTTTATATTCTCATACAGAATTATCTTCAGAGCACTTCAAAACTTCAGCTGATGAAAGATGCAGAAATGCATCTGAATATGGAACAATGTAGGGAACTTCATTGCTCTGTGTTTTGTCATCTGCTTCGACCCTCAGATTCCTTTCAGCCATAGCTCATAGTGCTGCTCCTAAGTTAACCTGGGGCCTATACATGACAGAGGACAGATTTTCTGAGGTGCTTAACTCAAAGAACATTCCTCTGGTTAGCTCCTGAAAAGCTGGCAGGTGCCCTCTGTAAAATCACCAATTGCATGAATTCAATTTCCCTTATTTTATCACAGTTGATTTGTCAGCTTTGAAGCTGCAGGGCCAATTTGGTGTGGGTTGTGTTTTGGCTGAAATGTGCTAGAGAAGGAAAGAAAATGCGGAAGAAAGCCATAGTTGATGTGGAGAATAATTGTGGAGAGTTTAAATAGCATTTGCATACTGATGCTAATTACTGCTCCCATTTTTACAATCCCTAGCAAGCACAGTTTTATAAATTGGGGAAAGAAAAAAAAACCAATTTGTGTATTTATTTTATTTGTTCTTATATAGGGCTTTTTGCCATGACAGTCTATAAATGCCTACATTGATGTGCCACCAAGACTCCCTCCCTTAAAACATTTTCTTCAGCCTTTTTGGTCATGGAAGCTGGAGGTGTCAGACAGTGTGGCTTTGAGGCGGGAACACGTTACTTCAGACATTCAAAATCAAGCATTTATTATGGCATATGCCATCAAGAACGACTCGGTTTTATATTCTGCTCAGTGAACCAAGGTTATCAACTTCACTGAGAAGAACTATGTAGCAGACCATCTCCTTTGTTTATTCTGTTTTCAGACAAAAGGCAAATTTGATGAATGACAAATGGATGCCTCAAAAAGTTAACTAGAACCATTGTAGAGCTTCCCACTCCAGAGCTTCCCCCTGTCTCTGATAACATGGCAATCCCCCATGCTTCTAAAGGGCAACTGCCTTACATCTTGTCCGGAATTATTTTCCCCCTTAAAATACAGTGGCAAGGTTAATTTTCTTGTCAGTGCAGGTTACAGCTTGTTGGTCTAGATCACATTTGCAGTGGGAAGTAACGTAATGCTCCCTTTTGATTTCTCCTGGCCAGCAATCACTTCATTTCTGAAGCAGAGTGCTGTGTGAGTCTGCTCTATAAAGCCCTGTCTCCTGAGCACTGTAGATGTCCTCGAGGCATGAGTCTGATAGTAGTCCGGGTAACTGTGAACACCACCTGAGTGAGGCACAGGATAATAATAAAGATGGCAGCAGTGCCTATGCTTCACCAAGTTATTCTCTTTTGTTTTCATTTTCTATCTTTAAAAAACATTCAGTGTGCTCCAGCTTTAAAATAATGATAGATAAGGCAATGATTCTAATATCCTCAAGAATTTTTTAAGCCTTATCTTTAATAAGATCTCATGAAAAGACCTGTTAGTATTCTCGAGTTACTACCACTCAGCAGCTGAGCGAGCTGCCTACAGAAGGGTCCTTTCCATCACATGCACGCTTGAAGTTTGGGTTGGCGATACTAATAGCACACCCTTGAACTGTGTCTCCATTCTTCAATGTGACACCAAAAGTGGACTGTGCTGCTCTGGAGCACTTTGTCAGCTCACAGTGATTGAAAGATCCTCCCCAAGGCTCTTTTCTCCTTAATATCATGCAGAATTTCTGCCTTCCTTTTCAAAAGAAAATTCCTTGTTTAACTTCTCTAGGGTGACCATATATTGGTGCAAAAAACAGGTGCACGACAGGTCTCCCTTTCATGTTAAATTTCTGTATGCTTCAATTCTCCATAGATGATTCACATCATTTCTGGATCAAATTACCTGGTTTTAACTACCAACAGGATCAAATTAACAAGGAAAAATGGAATATAAAATGAAAGACATTGTAATGAGGGTGTGACACACAGAAGTAGTCCTAACAGGCCAAACGCTGTTCCTCTGTTCAGAAAGGTACCTGTACACTCCCTTCATTTATAGCAGGCCAATGGTGAACACACAAATTCAACAGGCTGAGCAATGCATTTGAAGTTAACTACACCTCTGCCTTCGGTGACTGAAAGCCTCTGTCTCCTGGATTCAGTCACCTGCCAAGTTCAAAGGACACAGGTGTGAAAGTACTGTTTTCTACAGAAATCCCTATTTCAGAGCTGACTCTCTGAAAGGACTGTCATACTATGCAGGAACATACAACAGCACCAGCCAAGCTAAGCAGAAACCAGTACATTTCTGTCCTTTGCAAATCAAATACACAGACTGGGCACATCAACCCTGTGCATTAAAGCAAACATAAAATACCCAATTTACTGGGGGTCTTGCCAGCCCTGTAACTGAAGAAGCATCCTGAGAAGTTGCTTACTCAAAAGTTAATGCAATTCTCTTACTTAGAGAGCTAAACTATCTCTGCGTGGCATTATACCATACACTACAGCCATAACACAGTTGCTGCTCCCTACTGTAAGGGTCTTTGCACTGAGATCCATTCTACTCCATTCTATGCACTATGCTTTTCTTCTTCATCGCCCTCTTCCATATTGACATCCAGACCACAAAACATTCTGAGTAACTTTAGCAACAAAGGGACCTGAGTTTTTTTATCTGTTTGTGCTCAGCCTTCCTGTACTTATTATGAAGTAAGAGTTTCTGAACAGATTCAGCTTAGGTTCTCAAATCAATCTGATTATTACACTGAGCACGAGGTCTTTTCCTCAGATATTTACTTCTTCACCTGCTATAGCAAACACCAATCAGTAACATCAAATAAAAGGCTGAAGAGGGCTGGCACAGTAATACCTAATTACTACTTTTAGAGAATTGGTTGATCTTTGTGCGAGTATGTTGAAGCAACCACACTGAAACCCAGACTTTTGTTCCCTCATTTAGGATGCTAGATCTGCCTTCAGCACCACAGAGATACAGTATGGTTTACTGTTTTGCCAGGTCACATTTATTCATGCCAATATTTACATCTTTTAATTTTCATAAATTAAGCTGGAGCGATGATGAGGGTGGAGGAGCAGAGGACTTTTTTGTTAGTTTTCAGTGCAAAGTGACATGGGTCTCAGATACTTCTGTATCCTTTCAGCTATTAAGATATCTATTCAGCAATTAATGATTTTAGCTATTGTGTTCTCCACTTTACCTTACTTACACAGTTTGTCATCCTTTAATTTCTTTCACATAAGACATCTTATGTCTGCAAAATTACTTAGACTGGAGATCCATTTTCAAGTCATAATTTCATTTCAATGAGTAGCACATTATGGTCAGTAAACGAAATGTCAGGTATACTTTGATGCATACCTATTCTCAAATCATTTGAACAAATTTATATGATATATAGATATGCAAAACAGGCAGAGTTAACAGATGTTGCCCTCTAATCTTTACAGCCTCTTCCCTTGCTTTGGAGTTGTAGAGATAGGTATTTGAGATCTCAAAAACCCCACACACTTCTGAATGCAATTCTATAAATAGTAGCAATTAGTTTAAGGGCTTGCTATACTGTTCATAAAGAAAGATTCACAGAAAATGTTTTCTGAAATAGAAGCTTTGATGGATAGGACCCAGTAGTTTAAATCAATATATAACATTGTAGACAAGCACTGTTGGTGCAAATTTTATACCTCCAGATCTTACTTCCCAGTTAGGTTTCATAAAGCCTAAATTCAAAGTTATAAGAATTTACTTCATAACCCAAAAACAATGACATAATCTGTCATGGAAAAAGGACAATATGGAAACCAGTTCAGTACTATTACAGCTATATGGCAATCCATTGTGGGAGTGATGGGTAGTATATGCATGCACTATGACTTCCTTCTCTGTAACAATATTAACTGGCATAACTAGTGTAAGGAAAAGACTAACTTAGAATTCTAATTAAATTAGTAGGTCTATTTTGTACCAGTAATTTCATCCCAGAATGCCATATATTCCTATTTCCCACCTAAGCCAAGGGGAAAAGGGCAAAAACCAGTGACAAACACAACACCACTGAACAAAGAACCTCCTCTTCACATCCTCTATTCCTCACAGCTCTGAGAGGATCTCCAGCAGCATTTTCCCACACTTGAACCTCATGATGCTATTTAAGAACAATATGAACAGGCAAGACAGAGTTACCATTATGTCTTCTCTGTGTGTTCCTTTTTCTTTTAAAATAAGCTGTGAATTTTAATGCCCCAAATTCAAGTCCCTGGTATACCATTTCACCTCGTATCCTAAAGTTTCCTTCCTTGATGGCCTGGAAGAAGTAGTGGAAAGCATTAGATTGCGGGGTGATCACAAGAACAAGGCAATGCAGAGAATGTCAATATTCAGTGAAATTACTTACCTTTGCCTGTATAATACTTGTCTCAAGTTTACTGCTTTACAACCTGGGAATAAGTTCATTATGCTTCCTCATCTTAGAAAACAGTGGTACTTCTGGGCTCAGGCTGAGACAGGAAACCATTACATGTGCCAGAAAGGTGTGTCTTAGGGGAGGTAACAGTTGAGTTGAGCATTTTAGGATCACAACTTTGGATGCAAGCATGTATCCTTAATCACCTTAAATCGTTAACTTGATTTTTTAATTTAATTTTTTAAGTACCCTTAGATCTTCCTAACCTTACCGAGACACTGTGAGGACCAATATGTCAAAGGCCTAAGGCAATATACTGTCACATTGGGAGTTAAACCCCAGCCAGACAGGATTTAAGAGAGACACACTCAGCATTTCTTCAACAGTCATTGCAAAATGGAAGATCAAAATTATTTTAAAAAACCCAAACAAACAACTGTATGCTTTTCTCTGGATGAAACACTGAAGTTACTAATTATCTACACGAAGCAGAATATTCTGACTGTAAGTAATTACTTATGAAAAGTGATGGCAATTTGTCTAACTCATCTACTCTCACCTGGTCCCTCCTCATTCAACTATGCACTCTCTGAACCTCTTTCATGTAGGTTGGCTTTTCAGGATCAGTAATTTTAAATAGCTTAAAATCTACTTATGTCTTAACAGGGGAAGAAATGAGTGGACTTAAAACCTATTTTCTTCATGAGGGAGCAATGGCTTCCATTAATTTTCTTGTCAGCAATCAAGTAGAGTCATTTTCACAGTTTCTCTGTATTGAATAACCATGTCTGCTCTTTCATTTATGAGTCCTCTGAAAGGAAAGGCAAATAATCATAACACAAGAGTCCTGAAAGTGAGAAACATTAGTCACTGATGTACAGATTTTTACTACTTAGAAGGTATTTTTAAAAAACAGAGGATCAAACACACAGCTACATCATTTCCCTTTCTACCAGGACATGAGTCTTCCACATTGTCAGCAAATGTAATGCAGAAAGGAAGATAGGTAAGAAATTCAAAAATAAATGAAAAATAGGGAGGGAATATATGCAGTTAGAAAGACATGGCCTTGAATAACGAGGCATGCGGAGAAGGTTAATATTCTGTGAAATTACTTACCTTTATCTGTAAAGGTAAATTCTAGTATGAAGTTTACTGGGTTTTAGTCTGGGAATAATTTCTTTATGCTTCCTCAGCTTAGAGAATATAGTGCTACTTCTGGTAATGCTAACAAAGTAGGCTTAGTGAATTTGTTTAGTTTTAAATATCAGGGAGGAAACAAGTCACCAAGCATACCTTAGATTGGAAATGAATTTTATTCTTTCTTTCTTACTGTAGCTCATAGAAAACAGTGCAGGCTGGGTACAGAAGAATCATGCCAAATTACATATGAGGACTCATTTTGTGAGATCAGTTTTGGAGTTGTAAATTCTAAGGTAAAGTAACTTTATTTAGCTATCCATCTTTGAATGAATTATCTACTTACTACATGAACTTCGAATGAACTACATAAATCTGAGCCAGGTCTAGGTAAAAAAAGAAAAAATACAAATAGAGGGAAAAAGTATGAGATCCTGCAGGCATTTTGCTCAGACAGGCTTAGTGTTTCTTAAAATATCATATGCCTGATTATGCTCATAAGGTCTGGAAATGGGGAATGCTACAGTCTTTACTTACACAATAATATAACATTATATGTGTTATTTTAGAAGCATTGCACCAGTGTAGGCTAGCTACCCATGTACAAAAATAGATACTTTTTTGAATCCAGGAGAAGATGTGCAGTTTCTCCAGGAAAAAAAAAAAGGAAACCTGTCAATATTTCTCACAGATGAAATGTTAACAAAAACGCTAATTGCAAAGCATGTTTTAAACAGAAACATACAACATAATTATTTTAAACTGAAACATACAATATATTTATACTGAAACATACAATGTAAATACGAATTTTAACATACAACACCTTTATGGGCAAACACTATTATACAAGAGGCAACTAAGGAGTACTTTATTGGAGCCATGTCCCTAAAGCTCATATGCAATCTAATTAATTCAAAATTACTTCTTTCAATCTGATTTAACTGCTTACTGAGAAGCAATAAGAAAGAATAATCTTTCATCCAGCATTTTAAGCAATGTATAAGAAAGAAGGAGAAAGAGGATACTATAATGAACAACTTAAGTCAGTCAAGAGTCAGCCAGCAACATCTTTTTTATAGGAAAAGATGCTTACTGAAAAATGTGTCTCTTTTCCATCCAAAAAATGACACTCCCATAGAAGTAGACGGAAATGTTAAGAACCATTTTTACACTCAGAGTAAAATTTCTTCAGTTCCAGTGTCACCAAACACAATTGTAATGTGTAATTAAAACTTATTTATAGTCAATAGCAAAATAATTCACTTTTTTCATTTCTTCATAAAAGATGTCATTCTCTGTTCTTCCCATTTACCCTCCTCAGAAGTAAGCATGCAGTTCTGATAAAACTATACATATCATTGTTAAGAGAATAGATGGCAAGCCATGGCAACTATGCAAATAACATTTGGATTGCAAACCACATTCTGCACTTGGCTGATGGAAGAATGATTATTCCATGTCTCAGTTCACTAAGAGCTTACTACTTAAATACACAACAGTTCCTGTACCCCTAATAGCTTCCACAGTTTAGTAAACACATTCCACATATTACAGTAAAAGATTTAAAATCCAAACTTTTCTTCCACAAAGCATCCTGTATTTATACACCCTAGAATGTTATGGAAGAAAAGGGAGGAATGCTGCACGCATTTCATGGCAATTGTACTGGGGTCTGTTACAACACGTGGTTTGATTTTTAAGCTATCTAAGAAGAGGCAGAACCCCAAGCCTCAACGAGTGTGTATTAGAAAGCATACATTATGCCCTCTATCGAAAATTACGTAATTTGACAGTAAAATGTATAAGTAAGCCCATAATTACCTTAAGTGTCTGCCACACAGTCAACCCTCCAGGCTCACAAGTCAAAATATTGTGCTAGAGCTCCCAGAGAACAGGGGTAAGGAGAAAAGGGAGGGCCAGGATATGACTTCTTTAGGGTTAAACACTACCCTGAGCCGCTTCCTCGACCCCATGATTCAGAATCTGTGGGACTGACAGCCCTTGCATGCGGAACAGTTTCCACAGCCATGGCTGGGTTATCAGGGCCAGCCTCCCTCTGTGTATGGTAAAAGAACTTGCACTGTCAGTTACCTCTGACACGACGGAGTGACAAAGAAGGGAGTCACGCCATTTTGAAACGCGGAACTCCCCTGAGTGCTACTCACCTGAAAAACAAAGCATCAGCCATTTTTTGGCAATGCATATGTGGAATAATCTACCCGTTTGCATCTCAAAAGTTGCAGCGCAATCTGCTTTTTGTGGACAGCAGAGATCCTGTGGCATTTTTCACAAGAGCAGGAGGTTTGCCACATTATTCTTGGCCAGTTTCCTGTCTACCCCTACTACGTCTCATGGGTCTTAGCTGCTGTCTTCTGCAAAGCTGGCTACATTTCATGGTATTGTAGATAAATAGTTGCAAAAAAAGATTTGGAGCATAGAGAATGAAAGGCATTGTGCAATTCTTACAGGCATATCAACTATAAGGTTTGTCCCACATGCAAAGAAAAATACTGACACACTGAACATGTATTTATTAATCAGTTACATCTGCTAGGTCCTTTTCACCACTCTCACAGCATCAGATCCACTAACTGAGGTGCAGTTTCAAACACATCGCGTGAAAAAATCTGTGGGACTCACAGCATACAGAGCTTCTCTTTGATTTCATATCCAAGCCTATGAATTTTGCAATAGGTAGAATTTACCCTTTAATTTGTAATGGGCCTCTTTCCATGCCCATAGAGGAGAACTACACACGTAATTTTTAAGCACTTTAGGCACTGTTCAATTACTGAAATGCAATAGAAAAGGCATCAGCCTTTCATGAAACCAACTCAGCATACACAAACTCAACCCTCAACAATAAATCGAGGCCAGCTATGCCTGCACTGAGAGATGACAAAAAATATAAGCTCTGTGGAATACCAAATACTCTTTTGCCCTGTGCTATGAAGGGTAAATGCTCCTACCACTTGGGAACTTCTTGAGATATTTTCAGTGGTATCCACTAAAGTATATTCCTAAAGAAATATCACAGAAAAGCTGAAACATTTATAAAAATGATCAAAAAATGATCAAATAAAAAATGAGACTGTTGCAATGGATAACTGTGGAAGTAACAAGATGGGCTGTAGACCTGAGATTGCATCTATATTCTTGGTTCCTGTTAAAAGCATCATCAAGTCCAGGAGAGGCTGTAGAATGAAACTAAGTATATTGAGCGAGTTTCAGTCTGCTATTCTTGCTGAAGTACTCAACGGGAATAGTAGCACTATTCTGGAGAACCTAGAGGCAAAAAAGGAACAGAAACAAACAGTAGAACAGTGAAGAGTGAAACAGAAGGGAGAACAGACAAGAAGAGCAGCAGTGGGATACTTCAGTACTAGAGAAAACCATCTCCACCCTTCTCAGCCAAAGGGAGAACTGCAGAGACACCTGACCTGCTGATAGTGGAAAAGGCAACAGAAATAAAAGCACTCCTACAGAAACAGTAAGAGAATCGAAAGTATAAAGATAACAAGGACAGAAAAGCAGAGCCTCAGTAGCAAGAATAAGCATACCAAATAACGAGAGAAAATCAAAGACAAAGACAGGTGGAAAGGGTCACAAAAGAGGCAGAATCTAATTTTAATAAGATAAACTGCATTCTTCCATTTTCTCAGCCTTTGCTTTTGAGAGCACCTGGTATCATGGCAGACAGGGGAAGCTTTTCTACTTATAAACTAACCTACCAAGGGAAACTGCTCACAACTGTAGAGTTAATACCATAGCCAGTTGTTTGGGAAGTGCTATTTGGAAATTAGTTTGTTAAGCACTGTCTATTTTGACATGATAAAGAGTCTTGAAAAGGCAGTGATCTGAGAGCCTCAGAGAAGAATCCTGAGAACAATACAATCGAATGAGAATTTGAACTCAATAGTAGAAATCCTGCCCTCAATGAACATAGTAATGACATTTCCATTGGTTTCAGTCAAGCAAAGATTACAGCCAGCAAGTGATGGACAAAAATTGAAAAACATTCTCTAGTCAGATGCCTAGTGAAGGGAAGATTGTCCTGTAATACAAAATATTCTAATCATAATGTGACAGAAAAAGCAAATATTAAAACTGTTTTAAGTATTTCAAATGCAGTTCAGAAGAATAATTAGAATCATACAGAAACCTACGGTTATTGACATATTAAAATAGTTCAGGACAAAGGATGTGTTGCTTAGAAACTGAATTTACAGTAAAGATCAAACATGCTCAGTGTTTTGCAAAAATCCAAGCATCACTTCTAGCCACATACTGAAGTCAGATAATAGCAATAAGAAATAAATGCATACATATGAAAAATTATTGATGTTAATTTTTGTGTTAACAATAAAACTGATGTGTTATGCACTCGTGCTGAAGCCTACATTTGTCAGAGAAAGGTAAATTAGCAACTGCCATTTCATTTCCCTATGCTTTGCTTTTACAGCTGGTAGGTTTGCAAAGTACTTGAAAAACTTGACCCTTCTCCAGCCTCCCCCGCATGAGTCACCCAACCTTCCTTCAGTCATTAGACTGCACTTCCTGCTGGGATCCAGCAGTAAAACAAACGAGAGACACCAGTTCTGGTCACGGCAAGGGAGGTAATAAAACAGTGACAGGTATATTTATGAAATTGAAAACGAATTCACATATATTATACATATCGATCAAGTGCCAATCCATGGCACTATCTTAAGTAGGGTCTTAAGTCAAAAGACATTTTGAATCACTCCAGTTCATTCCCTGTCCTGAAAGTATGCCCATATGTAAACAAGGAAGGCAAAATAATTTACTGTATTTTATGTGCTTCAGAAACATTACAGATGTTAAATCACTTTACTTGTAAATGTATAAACTTAACAAGATTTTGATAACATTAAAAGTTAATTAAACACAAAATTTCTCAAATAAAGTTCCAGCATTTCACATCATTCTGTGTCAAATCCTCTTTGTCAAGTCTGAGGTTTTTAGAAATTGACTGTCAGTTCACCTTTCCTAGTTTGCCTCTGTTCACCATGATAACACACACTTCTACCATGTCTTTACTACATCCACATTTCTGCGAAAATCCCACCTTCCTCGCCAAAAAAATAAATCCCAAATGAAGCATCGATTGAGATGGATTTTGATCATTGATGGATTGTGACCATGTTTAGTCAGCTAAATTTAGTAACAAATTTACCCTTTTTGTTCACAGACCTTCCTGGTATTTTAGTTCCAAACTTGCCTATTATTACAGGAACTCTGCTAAGAGAACTGCTGTCCCCATAAACTCCTTGGGTTCATTCTACAGTGCACACAGGAGACACAACCCCTTTAAACTTCAAGGAGTTCCCATTGCAGAAGAGAAAAATTCAGAGATTATGGAATAATCATCTCCAAATCGATCAATTTCCCCCTGAAGGTAAAAAACTGAAAGAAAGAAAAAAGTTGAACAGTTCCAGCTTGCCTTCTTGAAGGGAAAGTACCCCCAGGGCATGTTGTAGAATGATCCCTATCTCTTTCTCCTGATGCTTATTAAGAGGTCATAGATCTCAGTTACACTACAGCATTCCCAAATGATATCCCCAGCTAAGGACTATGACCTCTTAGTACAAGTACAGGGATATAAAATTAGGAATATTAAGGGTTCACATTAAGAAAGCGTTTGCCTCAACTATCAGTCATTTTGGAAGAATGGTTGGAATTAATGGCATATCTGGTGTCTTGTAAAAAAACTGAAGAGCTTTAGTTGCAGGTTTCAGTATTTTCCATAAGTGCAGGACCCTGTGCCAGGGCTAAAATTTCTATCTGAACATCCTAGTGAATTTCCACAATAGAATACTCAATAGAATAGGAGTCTTTCTCAAAAAGCACAAGTTATGGCTCAGAACTTCCTGGGTGAATTAAGATGTGTTTTCTTTTTGTTTTAAGTCTACTCCTTTTAACTAACAGTAATAGTAAGGAAGTGATTTTACAACCATCTCAGACAGGTTATTATGCCAAGATCAGGCAGGCACTGGAATGTCTTTAAGGAGATTTCCCTTCCAATAATTATCTTTTTTCATAAAAAGTGGGTTTTTTACACCCTCCAGATGATGCTTGAGAGGATAAACTGAGCCCATATAGATGGTGTGTTAGTGAACCACCACATCAACCAGAAGTCTTAACACTCTACAGCTGATTTTATAAACATGAATTAAGGTTCTTCTATAACTGTATTAAGCAAAGTGTTAAAGAGCTGTGGGGCATTTTGTTACATTTGGTTTTCAAGCTATGAATTTAACTGCTGAACATATAAGTAATGATAATCTGTTGTACCTCCCATTCCGTTCATTTCTAAATGGTAATTAAAGCAAGCACCAATAATAAAACCAGCAAGTATTTCAAGAAAATTATTTTAGAAAGTGCAGGAAATTCACCACTTAAAAAGCCTAATTTGTCATGGCAACAAGACCCATTTTGTAATACACTGACAATATATTATAAATATTCCAGTAAAATAGAAGCATAGAATAAACAACAGGTATTTACTCTACAATAACTGATTCTCTGAAACACTGTAGTAAATACAGACCATAGGTGTATATATGTGCATACCTGCAAGACAATCATTATTTCATTTTTAATAGTGTGTCTATTAGAATCATACACATGAATTCCCATTGTACTGGGTAAAGGTCAGGGTAGCTATGACCCCGTATCAGCAGCAGCTTTACAATTCAGAGTCTGTATTACTGAGGACTGTGAAAAGCAAGACAAGCTTGGCCACAGGATCCATATTGATTACAACAGTAATTGGAAGCAGCATAGTTATCATAGGGTAAGTAATGACTATTTTTTCTTCTTCACATATGTGCCAGTGTTGATGATTCCCCCTGCCCCCTCCTTTCTCTTCCCTGCAGGCAACCATCTTCCTTGGACAATGAGAATTAGAAATTTCAGCTGCATAGATCAAATAGTGATTATAGTAGTGCTCTCCCAAAACTGGAATAAGCTCTGGCAGCTACATCCTCCGCACAATGCCTGAAAAAGGTCAGTGGATTACCTCATGTCATCACCTGGCAGATCTCAGAAATTGGACCCTCTTCTGAAACAGGAGGGAGATGTCACTTGAGCACTGGGAGAAATAAGTTAATATTCAATGGGAAAGACACAGCAGCCAAATGGTAACATAGAGAGATACCCTGTACTGCCCATTTGGAAATGCTCTGTGAGGAAACAGCTTGACCTTTAGAACACCCAGCAGCGGCTATAAATAAATGGAGCAACAGACTGTCAACATAATAAAGCAAAGTTCTAGATCTAGGTAGGGTAGGTTTTCAACAGACTGCCAGGGAGGTCCTTAAACTAAGTCTGAAAAAGCCAGGGAGCTGGGCAAGTCAGTGCTTGGAGACAAAGATAATGACGTAGAGCTAGCTTGGTAACCACAAAATACCAAAGGCAGAGGAGCTATTTATAATGTTATTGTGGCCCCTCCCAGTGCCCTAACGCTATTGCACTCACCCACAATGGCATGTCAGGTATGCCTAATTGATGCTTTCACAGTCCTATGTAAAAATGCACCACATGGACATGTGCTTTGGTATAGCTTCAGACTATGACCGTAAGTCCTACTGCTGAACATGACTTCGGAAAAAGACACGAAGTAAGATATATTATTTACATAAACCTCTGACTACATGCTGAAAAACAGACTCTGGGTGACAGGCACATGGGGTTTCTTAACCTGAAAAACAGTGTACTGTTGTCCTCAATATTTGTTCCTTGTCTTCAGTGCAAGAGTATTTATTTGAGGAACTTTGAGCAGAAGTGATCAAAAGCATGGTTCAAATGTGTGCTGCCCAAGGATGATTGAATTAATGTTCCAGACAGGAACTGATATGTTGTGTTTGTGACAGCACTTTAGCTAAACTCTGCTGCCATATTCCATCTGCCCAGTAAGGCACGGATTGCTATAAAATGAGCCCTAAGAGCCCCATACATGACGCCGGATTATTTAAACATAAAAGGAAGTTTAAGGAGAGACAGTTGGACCAAGAACTAGACCTGGTAAGCCCTGCACTGGGGTTGTATCACCAAACCCCTTTGTCAATGAGAGAACTGCAGTCTCCAGTTGAGGGGTTTCTGCTGCAGACCAGGACCTTCTGGGCCAGCAAGGAGGTGCCTCTGTCCATGGTACTCAGCAAAGAAAGGGCTTCCTCACCCGCGCAGGGACACCAGCTTCACTGGTCCAGTGCCTTGCCCTTATGTCAGAAGTTCGGGTTCACACGGTGCAAAATCCTCAATAGACACACACGGGAGATAAGCCAACCAGTATCCCCAAAGCTATCCCTGCCAGTACGTGCTGAAAGAACCACCTGCCTTTTTTAGTGATGGAAAATCAAGCTAAAATAAGAAGAAAATATTGAAGCTAAATTGAGGGAAAAAAATATCAATGAAAGATATACAGGAAGCACGCAAAGCCCCTTGGAAGACATCACCACTTGCTTCCTCTCCCACCCTCAAAAAGAACAAGACTTCTGGCATTTACAATTAGTACTCATTAACATGTTTATTACAGGGGTTTCCCGAGTCAAGAATAGCAGTTCCATGACACAGACATCAGCTGCTTTCATTTACAAGAGGTCACTGACAGACAACTCAGGAAATGCAACAGGCTGCTTTTAAAACACCCAGGAGGTGAAGATCTACTGGGTTTATGGTGAATTAACAATCTCAAGAGCAGAGATTAATGGTTTCCAAGCAAAAGGGGGAGGAGTTTATGCCTCCTTGCCCATGTCGGCTGTTCATCATGGATCTACTGTCTCTTAAGGTAAGCACCAGGGTTTTGAAGAAGGCTATGCAGCTTACTTTCACAGCTTTCAACTCCAGTGTATACAAGTTCCCTCCATATCTGAGCAGTACCAAGCTACCTACAAAAGTATTTATACAGAATTTTGATATGAAATTCTGAGAATGCAATTATCAAGACCTTCATTTATCCTCCCTTGGAGCACGCAGTTCTGCATATGAAGTTCTTTATGGCAGATTCTCCAAAGTGCCACAATATTAACAGGCCTTGGCAAATGCATATAAATCTTCCATCCAAGTCCACTGACAGGCTTTACATTGCTCTCTGAATTCAAAATTATGACCTTTGGAGACAGAGGCTGTAGTCACCACCCTATTCCCCCTTTTCCCCAAATACCAAGGCTTTGGAGTTGCAGATATGGGTCCTCATGATTTCAGAATCATGTAATTCTGAAAGGATGCAAGTCCACAACTTGCAAACTCAAAGAAATCTATTGAGCTATGATGAGTGTTGGCTGGGGCAGGAAACCGGAGGAGAGGGTCTGCTTTGCACTGTCTCAGTCAAACATAACGTCATTTTGCAGAAAAGAAGTCAGAAGTCTGTGGTCCAAAGCAAATGGAAAAGTAGAAGACTGTCTCTGTAGTACAGTGATTGGGAAGCCCTCTAAGGAAAAAGACAGGCCTAAGCTCAAGTCTCCAGTTCAAGCACTGTTTGTCTTTCATTCAATAACTGTTTAATGTAAAATCCATATGCAGTCCTTGGTGCAGGAATTCTCAAGAGAAACAGGGTGACTCTCTCAAGTGAAGTAACTGTACTTGGCAAACAGTGCTTGGCAGTGTGCCACTAGCTGCAATGAGGCAGATGAATATGCTTTTGGTGCATCACAGATTTAACTTCTTAGGGTCCTTGTCCTCAGAAGCACTTTTATCAAGCTCAGATTTTTCTCTGTACTGCAGAGATGACCAAGGACCCTTGCCATGTATCTTTTCTCCACACAGATAGTGGAAACTGGAAAAACAATGGCAAGATCTGCAGTGCATTTGGCCAGTTCTAGGATTTTTTTGCTAGCAGGAAGTGCAAGTCTAGCTAGGATATCAAAGCATGACAATGCTAAGTGCTCACGAGATTTATTTTGTGGTCTCACTGTGCACAGCATAAATCCTTTGGGACAAAATCCCATGGAAAGTTTCAAGTCTTCTAGTGAAGGAGATGGTCCTGGCATTACCAGCTCATTCAGAAAGATTAAAGATTCCTGGTAACCAGGAAGAAAAGAGGCAAGAGAAGAAAACCATTACAGTGGAATCTCTGTAACCTCCCATTTGGTAAGTCCATGATCACTCGTGGTGCATGCTGTCTGTCAAGTTGTCAGGTAGCACAACCTCTTATTTATAGACATGCAAGAAGGTGTTTCTCAACCACACAGGAGGATGATATCAATGAAACTTAATTTTGGTCATAACTGGAAACACAGAAATACTTAGCTAGAAGTTCCCAGCCTAGTGATACTCCAGTGCTGATGGAGAGCAGCACTCAGAACAACTGGTCCCCAATTAATCTCCTGGAATTATTTTCCGATGGCATGAACAAGGAATCTCTGAGCAGGACTAGAGAGCAGGAATGCATCTCCTCATTGGCAGAGGACACACACCTATAGCCAGTAACCTTTTCAACATCAGAAACAATTTAGCAGATAATACGAATGGCTCTTAGCTCTACTGACATACTCAACCTGTCAAGGCTCTAGCACTAATCTAGGGCCCAAAGCATAAAACTAAGTCTACCTAATCACCTAAAGGTAAAGTAAGTATCCCCAATGGAGAAATGCTTCACGTCCTTTACCTCAGAACACCCTTAGCCTTGAAGCTAGGTCTGCATATGATTCAGTAGTCTGCTTTCAGGCAAGACTTACAGCCTGTGATGCCACTGGGGCTAGCAGGGAAGGCATGTAACACTCACTAGGTCTACTGACATTCAGGCAGAGCGTGGCAGTATTCAACAACTCAGCCAGCTAGCCTGGCATGTTCACTGCAGGGTTGACTGCGGGATGCTCCTTTTTCTAGGATTATTCTGATTTTGACTGAGACTTCTGATGCCAAAGTGACCTACAGCACCTTCAAGAGAACCAAGCTTGAGTTGAACACCTCTGAACACAGAGTCAGCCAGCTGAGAGGCAGGTCTCACATATACAGAGAAGACTTCACAGCGTATAATCCTTGAGGACTGAAAGATGAAATAAACACCACAAAGCACTGTGCAGGAAGAAGAGATTCTACATCAAGCAGGAGATTATGGGAAGCATCTGACAAATCGTGCCCCACCAACAGTGTATATGGCAGAATTGCAAAAGGTTAAGTTTCTTTTCCAGTTTGCAGGAGAGAAGGTGCAGTTGAGGGTTTATCAGTAATGTACCACATTTGATCCTGCATGTATGTTCCTACAGTGAGATACAAACTGACATATACTAGAAAGACATCAGGTTCATAACCATGTTAATTGGATCTTTTACTTATATACACAACTTAGAGGATGACAATGTGCAAGTGGCTCATGAGTTATTAAATGGAAATGCTGCAGGAAGGATATAGTGAGAAAAGCATTAACATCAGACAGAAACACTATTAAATCCATATTTTTATTGCCAATCTTTTGTAATGACTAAATTAATATAGTTCAGCATCTTATCTGCCTGTGGTTACAACTATTGCAAAGAATTTTTTTGGACTTTTTCCCCTGTTTATCCATTATCTGTATTCCACAAACATCACAGGAATTGTCAGCAATTAACATAAATAAAACATCACCTTTTCAGAGAAAGCTTCAGTACAAGAATTTCAGATGATAGCAAAAAATATTACTAAATAGCTCATGAAGGGCCTGTTCCGTCCCCCATTGAAGTCAATGGGAATCTTTTCATTGACTTCAATGGATATTGGATCAGACCCAAATTGAAAAGATCAATAGCGCAGACATTAGGATAAAAGAGCAGCTATGCCTCCTCTAGAAAAAGAACACGAGTTCAATTCAAACAACAGATTACAGGAAGGAACCAGTTGGGGAGAACTTTTTTCTTCTCCTTTGAAAAAAAATCTGTAAGAGAACAGCAATTCAAGATCCTGAGAGCTAAATCTCACAGAGCTGTAAGTAACGCTCATCTTCCACTATTCTCTGAATAGATGGGGGTGACTGACACTTTGAGAGATGGGGACCACTGTTTAATAAACCAGCTCCCTTCTCGCCATTCCTGTCTTTGGCTAAGAGCGCGGAATGAAGATTCAATACAGTAATTCTACTCCTTTCACTGAAGCATCAAAGCTTCAGAAGGAACTCATCTAACATTCTCAAATGCAAAAACTAGAAGCCCCAGTATTAATCCGAAAACCTACAGTGGCAACTCCCATTCTTAAGCATGTTACAAGGTTGGTAGAATTAGGGGCCATCAAGACACTCTAACACTCAATTGTCATGTATCATACTCAGGGTTTTGCTGGAAACAGAAGAAATCCTTAATTTTGGCCATTTAATCCAGGTCCCTCCCTCAACTTAAGGGTGTATTTTGGTCATTTATATTTAGAAACAGAGGACAGTTGGCTTTTTGTCAATTTAGTAGTCCAGAAGGATGTGCTGTTTAGATTTTTATTTATTAGCTTTCAAACAGTCTGATCTCTACCCATTCACTATCACATTTCCTTGAAAACGAGGCAAAGATATTTTTATGAGCTGAACAATTGCCTTCAAGATTCATTTTGATTCCACCATCCTCTGACATTATTCATACATTCCTGCTTTACATGTGCACCCCAAATTGATTAATCCAGCATACTAGTTTCCACTCTCATTTAGCAACACAACGCTCAGCAAGCATGCTGTGTTCAGGAGCAATGCTTCGAGCCTCTTCCTACTTATTGCTTTCCCCACCTGCTTTTCTTCAGTTTCTCAACCCAACTGTGCAAGCACTACTCGGTGCATTCTGCTTCCAGCTTTGAAGCAGAGAATCTGCTTGGTAGAAGTGGGGAGGCAGGGGCAATAACTAACCAGAAAGGAGAAGCTGCCGTATCAGATCACGGTGAAAAAACAGGGAGGAATAAATGGGATCAAGAGGATCGGGGCTTTCTGGGAGAGGGAAGACAAACACAGAAAGAACAAAAGAAAGAAGAGAAGCGTGAAGAAAAGGAGAGAAAAATATTGTGTTTTTTATAAATAAAGAGAATAGCCATGCTGCCAGAAACCACAAGCAATAGGTAAATACATTCTAGAAGATTGTAGGAGTGACCAGGGAATGGCAGAACTGACTATATCTGAAGCTAGGAAAACATTTTACAGGCAAGAAACAACAAAGTGATATACAAATAAAAGTAAGCAATTCTTGCTGGAGCAGATTTTCATCTTCCGTAAGTTGAGACTAAAGTTGGGTGGAAGTTGGGACTAAAACCATTTCACATTACTTCCTCAACTTTCTTTCTGCTCCTGCCCACTCATTTCTCTTCTGCTCACCTTCTCTTCACACTTCGTCCTCAAGAGCGGTACTGCTACTTGACTTTTGTGTCACCCTGCCTATGGATCTACTGGAACCAAAAATAACTCAGAAAGCTCTCTAAACATGAGCACTTGAACACTTTCTAAAAGCATTCCCAAATGGGAAAGATGGCTTTCCTTGTTTACAAAGTCATAATAAAGAAAGGTTTTTAACATAATCGCACAATAAATACATTTTACACTGTAGAGGCTAAAATTAAAGTAACATCTAATAAAAAATAAAAATGCCTTTCGGTTGATACTGAGTCTACTTGGACCTTCAGTACACAACATCAAAAGACCTGCTAAAACTAGAGGGCAAAAATACTTCAGCAGATTTCTAGTGGTTTCCTAGGTAAGGGGGCTGGCTACAATCCTTTGAAAGAGGAGCCTGGGTTGGTTACAGGTCCATTCACCCAGCTCTGCTCAACTCAGTCGTATCTGATCAGCACTCAGTTCTGCCCCTTGATGAAAGTTGGGATATTATTTTCCCCTCTAACAATTTGTATCATTCCTCTCAACTTTCAGTTACTGATTACTGTACAGTCATTTGTAGTTAACAGATGAGACTAACGCAAAATCTGCAACAGACCATTGTGCGAATTCATTCATTATGTGGCTGCACTTAAACCTCACTTACAAATACCATCTGCATTCACAAGTTACTTAGGAAAACACATGTATAAGCAAAGTATGGAAAGATGTACAGTATGAATCTAAGAAATACACACAGCAGCCAGGCACAGACAACTAACAAACATTTTAAATACAGTGACAATGCAGTAATTATCCATACAGCCTTCAGTACAAAGGAAATCTATAGTGTTGTATTTACAGTATAATACTGTCCCAGAATCTATTTATAACGGTCTCACCCAAGCATTCAAGTGCAGGAATAAAATAACTGAGAAAGGAGGAGAGAAATCAGAAGCAGAGGGTGGGAACAGTACACGAAGCCACAAAGTGATAAGTATTGTTTACCTGTCAGTTGACATTGATTAATCTTGTGTTCTGTGATATCACTCAGCGACTCAAACACCTGGAGGCAGCTTTCACAGCTGTGCACAGCTTCTTCTTCTAACTCCTCCCCTTCATCCAGCCTTTTCTTGCAGTCTAGCACTTCTCCATCTTCTGTCTTGTCTTCTAGTTTACAGTTAGGGTCTGAAAGAAAATCAAGACCTTGATATCAGGCATCTAAGAACAGAACCTTTAAAAAGAAAAAAAAAATAAAGATAGGTTCTTGTGGTAGCGATGAGAAGAAACATATTTGGTATGAGCCGGCAGCACGCTGTAGATTTTATTGCTAAATAAGCAAAGGAGGCTTTTTCCTTAATTTTTTTCTAATCTTGATGAAAGGAGAATTTCCCTTCTACTCCCACAAACACAGCTCCATTTCTCACTCAAGCAATTCTTCCATGCTTCAGTGTTAGGTTTGTCAATTTTATCACAGCTATTGAAGCTGCTTTGATCATTGTAAGAAAGGATAAACCACCTATGCAATTAGTTTTCAATGAAAAGAAAAATCAAATCAATGAGTGTGCAGGAACTTCTTTTCACTGCTAACTACAGTGTTTCACAGGAAATTACCAGAATTAAGAGACTAACAAATTTAATTTACATAAACATGAAATTAATCTTGATTTTACGAGCCACTCCAAATACTCCATTACCACACTATTTGACACAAACAAAGCCTTGGAAACATTATACTCTGGGTCAAATGCTGCAAATGCTTTGAACTTAAGCTTTGCATGACTTAAGACAAACCCGCTGAAGTTCCTCTATTTGCCAGATCATGGAAAACTGGAAACTAACTATTGTAAAACCTGAATAGTGCACAAGGAGAGCTTTGTCTGTTCGACATGTTAACAAGCATTTTGAGGATACTGGGATAGCTCTAGCCTCACAGTAACAGTCCTGAGTCTAGCTGAAGCTTCTATACTGGAAGAAATGTGTGGTCTCACCACCATCCTCCGTGCCCAGAGAAGCCACACAGCTTGCTGCACCACCTCAGTTCTGCAAATGACCCGTGCAGGGTGAGATAATGTAAAGTCTTGAACTTTTCTTCCTCTGAGGAGCAGCAGAGTAGCTTTAACTACTCCTGACTTTTTGCCCACTTTACTAAAAGCTTCCTTCAAATGACAGAAATAAAACAATCTGTCTTCCCTAATAAAGCAAGCTGGCACTTAACTTTGTTTTTCCTTGGGAACCACAGTACAACAAGTGAAATGCAGAAGAAAAATGGTTGTGTACATTCCAGCAAAAGGAATGCAAGTGTTTCACCACTTTTCCCTTTTCTGCGTTGGCCACCTCATCTTTCCTTTTAGATATTTGAGAGAGCTGAGACTGAAACAAGTCATTTTAGAAAACAAGGACAAAATCATATAATAACAGGAGATGATTGTGCAAGTGCATTTTAAGACGTTACGCTCTTTAGCCAAGAGGGTGACTAACCAGGAGTAGGCTTCTTGTCCACAGCAATACAGAAGTGGTCTCTGTGAACCCACTTCATTTAGTGTTGCAATTGATTAGGATCTTGCACTACTTGAAAAGAGAGAAACTAAAACATGCTACCACTAAAGTCAGGTTAGAATGGGGATGGCGTGAGGAGGAGAAAGAGGATGATTCCACTTTAAACCATTCTTAAATCCTCTCTCAGCACCCTACAGTGATGTGGGACCAGCCAGCCCTGTATTTGCCACTGCGCACACAGCGCGGGTGTTCTTGCTGCCCACCACAAAGGTCAGGGCTCTCATCATCTTTCTACATCCTCTGGTCCACACTGCTGCACCCTGCCCTTCAACTGTTCAAACACACACGGACCCGCAAGCAGAAGCTGGAAATGACCCATGTCAGGAAGCCTTCCTCATGCTATGTGGCTCGTGATCAAACCCGAGGAATTTCTTTGACAGGGGTAAAGGGCAGAATTTATTTTTAAGGGAATTCTATTACAGAGGGAAACCAGATTAATTTTTTTAAATAAAAACCACATTCTGATGGCAAAAATATATATATGAAGGCCTATAGAATGAGCGCAAGCTTTATATGACAAATTATGCTCAAAAGTTCTTCCAAGAGTGAACACTTCCACTTAGGCAGACACTTCCGAGCAGAGGAGTAGTCTGCAAATTTGCACACCAAAAAGGGATGCAAATTAAGTAAAAAGTCTTTTTGGCATTTTAGCCATTGTTGAATGCTCTGAATCTAATAACTTCCGTTGCCACTTCATTTTCCAAGATATTTTGCAAGATTAATAAATGCAGTTAGGAGATCGCCGGGTTATAAGCAGTTCAGAAAAAGAAATAATTGTCTTCACCATTGCAAACTGACCCCAACATCATTAAACACTTGTTGGAAGGCAGCATGTGCACATCGCATGCTATTAGTTGTTCAGCTCAAGCTCCCAGTTTCATCTCATAAAACTGACAGCACTCAGGGAAATGTGGGCACTGGGTTTGAATTTTAACACGAGTATTTAAATGCTGCACATAAAGTTTACAGACCTGTTTGTTTTGAAATAAGGATAGTGTCTGACTTTGCTTTAAGTACAATGCTGAAGGAAAGAAAAGGGAAGGGAGGGAATTCTCAAGACTTATTATTCAGAAACACTTGCACTTTACAGGAATTCAGCAATACACACACACGTAGGCACACGTGCACCCCTTAGTGCACAAAAGCCTAAAGAATCGCTCAATTTAAAGCTTCCTACTTAGAGACTGGTTATTAAAATTAGAATCATTTTAAGACTAATAAATGTTTTGCTTCTCCTTCTGCATTTGCAGATATAAACTCTACAGGGACAGAAGTCAGTCAAGCTTATTCCCTTCTGCTGCAACTTTAGAATACATGCTCTAGCCAACTGGCACATTTGTTTTTAGGTCAACACTTAAGTGGGACCCTCTGGGACCTAGGTTTGAGTTTAGCCTACGACAGCTTTGTGAAATGAGTTCTGGCAGTCTCAGCCCCTCTCAATGAATGTATTTCCACTGTGATCCTCTTCCATGAAGAGATGTCACCACCAAAATAAAAAGATACTTAAAGAGAGAAAAATATCATTTGGATGCTTTGTGAATAGATAGCTTTTTGGTTACAACAATTAATATCTTCCATCAAGAGCTGGTCTAGCCTTAAATAATTACTTAAACTGAGGATAAGCTGCCTTATTTGAGCTGCTCTTTTGAAATACTAGAATACTAGAAATGTATTTTATAAATGCAATATTCATACATGTATACTTTCTCCTTAACCTCCTGTTCAAAGCTCACGCTCGCATACAGACTTCAGGGCAAATGTCATTCATCTCCCACATTTCTTTCTCCCTGGTATTTGCAACAATCACAGCTGCAATTCCCTCAACAAAGACTGTCTTCGTGGCAGGATTACCTTTCCCAACATCTGCAAATGCCACTATCATTTCCAAAGGCTTCCCTTCCCTATTTCAGAGGATGCCATGCATCAACTGAAAATTTTCAATACACACCAGCAACAATACACACATCAGCTCCACCTGCAGATATCATTGAAAATTATCTACTATGGAAAGGAAGGTTACATTTTTGGAACAGAAACAAATTCAGCCTATTAGGCTGAATTAAAAAAGAAAAAAAGAGGAAGAAGAGAAAGAACAGAAAGAACAGTTGTCTTCTGTTACTGCTTATGTTAACATCGTTTATAAATGAAAATTAAAAGAATCATGATTTTCTCATTACTGTGTTCCCTGGCAGGTGGTTCTCCCCTTGCCTTCTTCCTCCTCCTCATAAGGGATGTTATTGCTGTAGCTTGGTCTAATAAAACTGCAACTTTGGGGAAAATGAAAAATTCCATTGGCTTAAAAGTGTTGGAGGCAATAAAGCCATGGACTTCAATTAATTTCAAGTATGGGAGCGGTTTAAGGCCAACCAGCAGAAATTCTATTCTGCCTATGTAAAAATGAGGTTTCACCACATTTACTTTTTATAACCCATATAAAAGTCAAGTAAAAGTAATGAATATCTAAAAGCCATCTCAGTGGACTGGCAAAGACTATCTGTATTCTTGAAACTCATCTTACATATTTCTGCCTATGCTACAAGGATCCATAGCTAATCACAACTAAAACACCAAACTAGCAAGAAAACAACCTCCTTTCCAACCCATTTCACTGCCTTGCAGTAGACCTCCTTCCAAGCTACTTCTGCATGGAAAAGTGCTGGCAAAAGAAAGGAAAACTTAGATCATGTGGTTATAATTATTACCAGGCAAGGAATATTTCTTCAGCTCAGTGGTAAAGTAAAACTCTGTCGCTCTCTGCTCCCAATAGTGTCCATCGCAAAACAACTGCCTCATTAAATCTCTGCAGTAAGATTAATATGCCGTAGCTGCACTACATTTATAACTTGGTACTCTATAAAAAGCACATTTAATGGTTAGAGCCAGAGCTTAGATACAAAGTATTACTATAAAAACTTCTGGCAGTGAGTACACAGTGTGGGCCTTCTGTACTGCTTGCTCTATCAGAAGGTTTTTTGTTTTTAATATTGACACTGCATTCTTGCTATAGAGAAAAACACAATGTTAAATCTTGCCTAGAAACAGACAGAAAACAACACAGGACATGATGGTAAATAAATAACTAGCAAGACAACTTAACCATTGAGAACTATTTTAAGGAAAAAAATGCAGAAAAGCAACCAGTCCTTGTCATATTGATCTCCAGTTTTGCAGTCCTCTATTTTTTAACTTCATGTGTCTACAGGAATACAAGTTTGCTTTTTTTCAGGTTTGTAGATAGCTAAATGGAGACATAACTACGTTCAGAAGAATTTGAGAGGATTCCCATTAAAAAAGCAGAGAATGCTCTCACTTTAATTTCCTCTTCTCACACAATATAGATTATGCTCAGAGCCACTAGAACCTATAAAAGGTACCAAACACCAAACACAAACCCACAGAACACACACAACAAGAGAAATATAAAGTCTTCCAGATGAAGAAAAAATTAACTGCATTCTTCACTTTCAGATGAGGAACAACTCCAACTGTTCTCAAACAAATTACCTACAATTATTCAGAGAGGACTAGCCTTCTAGGAATATCCTTAAGGAGTCAGTCCTTACTCCAAAAGGTGACCTCAGCTGAATGAATGAGACTATTCAGATGAGTCAGTCCTGCTCTTCAGATAAAATTCTGTGGAATCAGTACCAAAGACAGAAGTAAAATAATTTTTTGCATTCTCAGAACCATATTAGAGAATACAAAAGCCCTTGTTGTTATTGGGAACTAACAATTATTTTTTCATTATTATTAACAATACGTGTCCCTGTGATCCTGACTCAAACAGCAGCTTTGTCTACCAAATTTCACTGATTTAAAATTAAGGGGCCCTAAATCAATCCCTGACTGGTAAGAAATTATACAAACAATCCTAAAGGAATTTATGCTTATCCATGTATTTTACAAATACGAAAATAGTTGGAATGAATATCCAAGTTCATCTGAAATGGCACATCTGAAAGGGTGGGGGTTTATGTGGGGGATGTAAGGAAGGATTATTATTAACAAAAAGAAAAGAATAGAAAAAAAAAAGAAAAGAAAAGCATGCAGCACTTCAGAAGCATCTCACTTTCAGTTGGCTGACCTACAAAAGGCAGAATTTCTAATTCTCAGGAATTGAGAGGTGAGGGGAGAGGAATGCTATTTTCCATTGCAAGCCCCAAGAATGCATTCTAAGCTGAAATGGGGAAGGAAGAGTGCAGGCTGTGCAAAAACACCCCGATACAAAAATCTGTCACACTGTTGTCAAACGGTAAGCAAGCACTAATGAAGGAATTCAGCATTACCAGTCTGTGCGGCTGTGTGTCCCACACCTGCCTGCTGGTCCTCTGTTTCATTGTCTTCTACTGTCAGAAAAAGGTAAACAAAACAAAAACAAAACAAAACAAAAAAGATGTTAGGAAGGTAGCTGAAGTGTTTCAAGCATCTTTACACCAGCTTCATTTCTGAAAGCCAGTAATGCTTGTACAACACGGGCAAGAAAAGCTGCACTGCAAAGTGCGAAACTGTAGACCAGACCAAAACAGACTATGTTGCTGTATGGAAGTTACAAATCTGAGAGCAGAGTGACCAAATCAGTTTCATGGCTTAAAAAACAAATCAAATTTCCACTGGAATATTTGTCATCAATGCACTGTATTTGATTATGGAAGTAAATGAGAGAATAAGTCTGAGCTTTAAGATTCTACTCGCTCCATAAGAGAAAGCCTTCTCCTGGCAGATGGGAGAGGTGTGTGTTTTAATTCATACATAAGCTTTAAAAAAATAATAATAATAATCCTATAGTCAGTAGCAAACATCTCAGCAGTGCAGACAGCCTTGCAAAGGAGAACTAACCCCATGCTGTTTTACTGTATACACCATGCCAGCATCTTTCCCTTGGCTCACAGCTTTCCAGAGCAGTAGAACTAAAAACAATACAATTCTTGTCAGATTCACTTTTCAAAACTTGGTGGGCGAGAGTGAACCTAACAAGAGCCATTCCACTGCTACTTTGAAAAATTGAGAGAGTTGTTTTCATATGCTCTGATATGATGCCTAAGATTGACTCTCCCAAAGTAAAAGTAAGGGAAGAGCCTAAAAGGCAGAACCATCTCCTTTTTTTTTTTTTTTTTTCTTCCCAAAGACCAAGTTCTTTAAGTTAGAGAACAGCGGAGAGAAAAGAATTCATTCTCCGTCCACAGGGGAAAAAGCTGAAAGGGGAAAGACTGCACTTTTACAGCATTTCCACTCCCAAGAATTCAGACCTCAAAAATAATCATGCAACTGAGTTAAAATCCAAAGATTTGAGGGTTTTTTTTTTGTCCTGGTTCTTGGGACAAGAGAGTGCAACACTTAGGATCACATATAAATCTAGACATATATTCAAAAGAAGAGATACATATACACACTCCACAGGTACCTCTTTTCCTCCTCCGCCAACCCCAAGGCTTCATACAACTGGTTGTTTCTAGAATCTGAGTTTCTAGAAAAAAAACACCAGTTTTCATAAGGACACTCTTAGGACACCAGAAACTTGAAACACAGTGCATATATTAAAAAGAGTCAAGTACAATCTCTGGAGGACTCTAAACATTCCCTATATCTGTCCCAGACCTGTGGCTAATAAGCACACTCTTCTCATCAACAGAGATCTGATGAAGTTTCCCCAGCCCTGGAATAAATCAAGTATTTCACAAAATACGGTTTTATGAGCTGAATGGTTCATCTGAGCTTGTATTCTGCAGCCGTGAAGTTACCAGTACTTCAGCTATGATAATACTCTATGATTTTTCTTTGTTATGCTGAAGCAGTCATCTCAGCAGTCCTCACAGCTAAAGGAAACTGGTCAGACAAAGAAAGCAATGGGAAAAGCTTACAAAAAGCTGAGCTTCAGGGAACATGTGGTCAAACGCAAACTAAGCTAAATAGATTTTTCGCTAGGGCAGCACAGATTGGTAAGACTCATTAATACAGCAAGAAAAATAATGAATACAATTAGTATACAGTTTAAGAAACCAACAGAGATACCACCTTTTGTGACCTCCTCAAAGCCCCCAGTGAAACCTCAGCAGCAGCCCAGTCTGACCCTGTTTATGTCCACCACCAACTGTTGATCTATTCACAAAAAATTATCTCAAGAACAAGCTCTAAAACCAAAAAATGAGTCCACTTTTCCATCCCTCAAGAGAAACTCATCTTGTTCAACAATACCTACTGATCAACCTAATTAAAGGTTGCAGATGTGTCTATTATCTACCAACAAAATCCTCAACCGCAACACGTAAGTTTGAACACGGCCCAAAAAGGCAACTAAAAATCTCTACCATTGCTACAGTCTTGAGATGGAATTGAGGTGCCCAAACATGAACTTTTCAAGAACAGATTCCTGAGTGGGAAACTTCAAAATAAAGCAGCTAACTGCTAAGAAATAAATAAGATCTGCTTGTTCTAAGTGGGTCTCCATTTATAAGTGTATGCAAACCAAAATGCAAGCGATCATCTTTTCTGCTGTTTTGTACTGAATGTATCCTGCCACCACTTGCAGTGCCAGAATCTCTTGCTGCCAGTGAGAAGTGACTGCACACAGAAATGTGGTCAGCTTTGTACTGCTGACCTGGTGGCTCTTCAAATGGCAAAAAAAAAAAAAAACCAAACATGGACACTGCATAACAAATTGTTTTCATGTATGTAATTTTGTAATGTAAAAACAAGCCAGTGTACACCTTGTGAAACCAAACATTTAGAACTTCCCTGATATTTAGGGATCTGAAAATTCTGGGAGAGCTGAGGTTTGCTTTCAACAAAGCAAACCATTATGCCTTTATTACGCTAAAAAAAAAAAAAAAGAAAAAAAAAAGAAACAAGCATCAGAGAAGGTAACTTTGTGGTGAGCATCTTTCTAAACTGTTGTTCAAGCCCGTCAAGGATTCTCAGTCACAAGAGAACCAAGTAGGTCACTACAGGGCACGACACAAAGACTTGCTAATAATACTCAACTAGACTGACAATATTTGTCAGGAAAATTAAAAACACATTTAAGGGGAAATATGTTAAAGGAATAAGAAAACTACCCCACAAAACCCACAGAATTAGTGAAATCTTAGCATTAGTACAAATCAAATAAAAAATAGCATCTAATTTTCCTTTGCATTAAGTTAGATCCCTCCTCCAGCTAGCGTGAGTATTTGTTACATTAAGTAAGCTACAGCTGGTAGCATCAGATGAAATCCCAATTAGCACTTTATGCCTTTCCACAACCAGATTCTGAAAACTTCAGTGCTGTTTCAGCTCTCAGACCAATGTTAATTTTACTTGACTATAGAAGACAATGTGACATGCAGTCAACGTTAACTTCCCTTAAATATTAACTATACCGTTTTCTTTCAGAAGAGGAGGGCAACTTTAAACAGAACCCGTATAATGAGATGCTTTACATTTTGCTAACCAACACCATTTCTCTAGCACTACCATGAAATGTAACTAAAAAAAGCCAGGAGGCCGATATGCAGAAAAAACAGTAGGATGCATGCACTATTATTAATTCAAACAACATAGGGATGTCATCTTCATTACAGCATATACCACATCCTAGCATAAGGTAAGATAAATTCTAGATAACGAAGTCGTAGAATACTACAAAAGGAGAGACCTCAGGAAACCAGGACAATAGCTGATGAATTAGACGATGAATAAGTGATGTTACTGCTGAACAGCACTTCTAGATACATTTGAAACTTGTAATCACAAAAGAAACAATATTCCTTGTCCCTACAACCATGTGTTTATGACCACAGGTCACTTATTTTGTTAGCTGTAGAAACATTTCTCAATTGACTCATCTGTTCCTTAAAACAACAAACCATCAAGTCTCTACCACATATTTTCTTAGTGCAACTTTCGAAAAACAAAACAAACAGGAACCCCAAATAATACCGAAAAAAGATCAGATTACCACAACAAATGTGGCACCACACTTCTTGAGAGCGATTAAAAAAAAAAATCTCAGTGAAGGAAAACAAAATTCCAGCATGTCAATTCTATTGCCCATTATAAAAGCTTGTGGTTTGGACAGATACCAGTTTTTTAAAATTTTACTGCAAAAAAACATACCTCAAAACTGAAGCTGTATCTATGTGAAAGGTTAGAACATTTCAGCTTTGGTATAGCTAATGTCCAAGGCAAACTCTGGTTTCACTTCAGAGTCCCTCTCATCCTCAGACTGCTGAGTATCAATCAAGACCAACAATTCTTTTTTTTTTTAAAAAAAAAAACAACAACAGAACAAACCACAGCAAAACCAAACACAACAAGAAATCAAGTAGTACCATTAAAGCCAGCCAATGAGGAAAACCTGTGGGAATTTTGATATAGAGATCCTAAAAATAGAATTAATCTCCCAACTGTTCTACAGCAACACCTGCTGATGAATAAGGATTTCACCCCTTTTGCTTAGAGTCTCTTCATGGGACACATGGTTAATCTATACAGGAGAGAGAGATTGTTTTATAAAGTTACTACAGAATATACACAAATCTTTTAACTTGAAAAATCTCATTCATATTCTACTCAGTAACCAGGATTCCCCTTCACTGAAGAGTTAATCTGTAGATTTAGCACCCTAAGAAAGAGCACAAGTCATTCCTCGTTGATGCCTGGGAAAAACCTTGTATGGAAAAGAAATGGATAAAATTAGAAATGTGAAAAAAGACATCTTCACTGAAAGGGAACTCTTTTGGAGAACTCTGGATAAGATTTATGGCTTCTGAGCTATTACAAACCATAATAAAATAAAAGCAAAAGATAATTTAAAAAAGTCTATTTTCTTCTAGTCTGGGAGGGTTAATAAATTTAAGGAAAAAAAAATGCCCCAAATGCCTGAGCATCTTTTCAGCTTGTTAAACAAAGCAGGAGAAGCCACATATCCCAAAATAAACTATAAAAATAGATTGCTATTGATTTATCCCTTCCTAAAACACATTCCTTGAGAGATGTGAAAATAAACCTAAGATAGCAACTAAGACTGTCAAGATAGGAAGTTTAGAATATATGTTCTTAACTTGCACTTTGCATTTCCAATAATTCAATACTTAATCTATAAATTTCCATTAGCATATGATTAGTAATTCAGTTTAAAGCCATCTTTGCACAAAAGCCTTTTTTTTTTTAGGATAGCAACTTTGCCAAGTTGCATCTTCAATCTACATGTTTGAATAATTTCTGCAGACAAGTAATAGAGACACTACTTGTATTAGCATAATCAATACACAATTTACCGAGTTACTCAGACAGAACAGAAATAAAACGTGTGTGCCATTATTTCAGTACCTACAAATGACTGTAATTTCTAGAACTGTCTCTACATTTCTTTTCCCTCCTTCTCCTTATGGCCACATGAAAAAACAAGAGGGCATTCATACTGCCACCATCTACAGGTAGATATTAAGTATGATTAGATAGATTAATCACACAGCAGAAGGTGAATTTAAGAGCCAGCTACAGGAGGTGCGTAGCATCGTCTAACTCTATTATAAAGTCAGTGGATTCTGAAGATGTTTCACACTTTGCAATGATATGCTGGGGAAATACATCACCATGAGGGTTCATTCAGGATACAAAGCCAAAATTACTGAAGTTACAGAGTAGTAATGCAGGACCACATGCATCATCTATTAGGGCTACAGCTTCCTTTGCCTTCTCCTCTCCCTAGGTACCACTGATGCTCTAAAACTCACCTTTTAAACTCTTCTGGCCAACACATGCAAGCACAGGATTTGGCTTGTAGCTTATCGGCTACTCCCAACGGGAGCAGCAATTCAGTGGGTGACTCCTGGAAGTCAACAAGCATTTCAGCCTGCTTCATAATGGCCTTCAAGATAACTGGCATTCATAAAAGTTCAGAACTGCTAAGAAAGTATTGTTTTCTGAACAGTTTCTTCTTGTATCAATACACATCTATCAGCTACTAGCCAGAAACTTGATTACCATTTTGACTCAAAAATATATATGCACCCAATGACTTTATTGTGAGAAGAGACAGAAAAAGGAAGGCATTGGCTTATTATAATTTCAAATATCTACATTCCAGAGTTCTATTGAAAATTAGTTCTCTGTGTGTACAGTTTGCACAACTGTACAAAAATCCAATTAATCATATGCATGAATATTTGTATTTCTGATTTGTTTTCCTTTGTGCTGTGACATACCCCTTTTCCTACTTCTACCCTCCCCACCATTGTAATAGTATTCTCTTGATACTTGGAAATGAATATTTTCCTTAGAACATTCCATAAAGCATTTTTCTTCTTGTATTTGCTTTTTCCAGAAGACAAAGTCCCTCATAGCTCATAGCATTCATATTTTTGACTCCTCTCTTTAGCCTATCTCAACACTGAGCTTGTTTTTTTTTTTTTTTCCCCTAACATTCTTCTTGTAGAAAGACTGAATTAGGAGTTCCCAATTAGACTGCAGTGGTTGGAAAATATTATTCTTATACTAAAACAAAGTATTTTCCTAGGCAGCACATAAGTATATTTATTACTTTTACGTTTAAGTGGAAAGAAACTATGCTGAAGAAATGCTTTGGATATTCTTCCAATCCTTGATCTCAAGAATGACAGTATCCAAATGTGACAGCCTAAAGACGTCCAGTTTTACACAACATTGTGTGCAGAAAAGGCAGAAGATGCTCTTTCCCACAGCAGAGGGAGAATTTTACAGAAACCCCAAAGCCGAGGGTGGGGAGGCATCTTCTTCTGGATAAGTAGTATTGTTGAGGTAGTAGATTAATTAATCCTGCCCAGAATGATAACTTTGCCTCCCTAATCATTCATCTTTTAACAATCTTAAGGCACATCTACATGTACTTATATTTTTTATTGTTTAAAGTAAACTAATAATGGTTTGATATATTTTTAAAAGTACTTTTTTTCCAAAGAATCTTAAAGCTTTTTATAAACCTCAAGAAAATTCCAGACATCCCTAGGACTCTGTATCATGCAATATAACAGATTATAATGAATCTCGGAGTCAAATTGAGGACCACAGTAAGATTTAGCAAAGCAAGAGGGAGTCTCTCTGGGAGTCAATTCTTTGTACCAAGGTCAGCTGTCCTGCCTGTCTCACAGTGAGCGCTCCACCACTGTTCCTGTTGTGGCTGTGGGCATCTAGTCCATTTTGAGAAACATGACAGAAGTTAGGAGGCTGTGGTAAATTTTAAGCCTAATTACCAAAGCTGTTACTTAACATGAATGCTTTCAGAATGGTGTCTCTCAGTGTACTGAACCTATGTTTCACCTAAGCTTTCTTACTCTTTCACAGGGATATAACTAAGAATTTCTGGTACTCCCACAGAACTGCATTTTCAGCTGCACTTAGAAAACAGGAAATTCATTAAACACTGTCTACAAAAGCCTGAACTCAGCAAGAGAGAGCAATTCGAATCAAACTGACGCATGGATCACAGAACCTCAAAGTAACCAACACGAGTTACATGAGTTTGAAGACAGGTGAGGCTATGAGGACTTACAGGAAAGGTTACTGGAGATGATCATTGCCTTTGAAAGTTAAGTTATTTATTTATGTGCCTAAAATGAGGCACTTAAATTGAGAAGTTTGATTGTCTGACACCATTCCAACACTGAAACAAAATACAGCTGCATGCTTTGACTCCATTACCTAAAGACATATATTTGTCCAAGTAAGAAAACCTACCTCCTTTCAATTAAGATTACCCTTGATTTACCACAGGTCTCCATCTATTATGTACCAGGGTTTTATATGTTTCTTTTTGATCCCTCAAACTCCTTGCTCTGTTCTAGATGACTTTCTATCATGTGGAATAGCACTCTGGTCTACAATCAGAAAGGAGCTTAGAAACCCAAAAACTAGTGAGAAGATGCTATATCTAAATTGACAGAAGCCAGTCAGGTCAGGCAGTACCTACAGTTTTGCCATCCAGGCTCTCTCAGTGTTGCACAGCTCAGTGCTGAAATAAAACCAAAGCCCCACCACAGCTGTCTAGTGATTAAGATTAAAGATTAAATAAGATTAAATATTAAGATTAAATATTCTCCTGCGTGCCTAGACTATGGACGCTCTCTTATGGGCTGGTTCTTCAGAGGTTACATACCTTATCCTGGTTGCTACAAGATACTGGCAGAAAACATGTGGGCTGAATTATCTCTTCCTTTCCCCCTCTTACCCACACCCACTGGTTAGATCACTCACCCAGGATGTGGGTGGCACCAGCTCCACTTTCTTCTCTATCAGAAGGATTTGTACTCATGTCATGAGCTTCCTAAGAAAGAGCACTTACCCTCAAACTTGAGGGGCTGTTGAAGCTGCCATACCTCATCTACAATATTCACTGAACTAGAAAGAAGGAGAATTAGCACGATACCTTAACCTTATTGTTTGTGGTTAGGGCACCCACATGGGAAGTGGAACACATCGACTACAGTTCTGGTTTCACTGAAACAATGCATCAGAAATAATATTGCAGTAGGTACTTGGTGACCAGGACCCAGGTCTCCTCTTTCTCCATTGGCATTCAAGCCATTAGAACCCTGAGTCTTGTGTATGAGTGCTCTTTCTCAACCTGTTGTCTAACAAATACTTACACCTTTGAAAAGGGAAACATCATTGACAAAAATAAAATGGCAACTGATATTCACAGCGCCATACGCTGCTGTGTAATGACCGATGTGTTCCCTGTGAGATACAGATTCACCTTCAGACAAAGCACAGAACACAGAGCCCTGCCTCAAATCCTAGCAGAGCAAATAACTTTCCTTCTTCAGTAGTGGAAAGAAAGAGCAGCAGCACAACCCAATTCCTTTTAATTTGGGAGGAAAGGAACGACCTGTCCCCTATCTCCAAAAAAGCCAGATCCAATAAGTGACTGCTATGAAATACTGTATTGCATTAAGCCACCCACATCTAGAACAGGGGAGGAGCCAAGACACACTATTCTTTACAAGTTTTTCATACTATCTCCTTAAGGTAGTTCTTGCTCAACAACGTTCATAAACCCTTAACCTACCTATGAACTATATAAAGAATCCAAAAGCCAAGATGACTATTCCACTGGGCAACCACGCACCTGTAAACAGAGCGTTGCAGCAGGCCAGTCCTTTCATTTTTTTTGGACCTAGCCTTAGAGCTTTCTGACCTTTCTTCACCTATTTACATTTGTATCTGGCTAGCGAGTCCTTTGCTCACCAGAAATCGCAAGCCAAATCTTTTCTTATGCTCTAGCTCTTTATAAAAGTCACGTAACACAATCCCTTCCCAGGGGTTGCACACCCAGACCAATAGCAACACATTTCCTCCTCATCTTCAGAGTGAAAATGTTACATCAGGCATGGATCTTGACATCCTGTTGTCCTGGAACCAGTGAATCAGAAAGTTCCTTCCTCGCAATTGTATTCTTTGGAGGTGGAAAATAATTAACTTCCCCACCCCCTTCTCCTTCCTACTGCCACTATCAAAGTTAGAAATTCACTTGACTCCGTCTGGAAAAAAAAATCCCAGCCATCATAATTCAGCACTGGAGAAAGTTTTGTTGATCAGAGCATTGCCTAGTCTTCCCAAGGACACTGCCTCACTACATCACATCATCCAGTCCAGCCACACAGCAGGTATTTTTTTGTTGTCATTTATAAAGTTCCTTTCAAAAAGTTAATCGGTCAATAATGGAATTTGAATTTGATAGGTTACCAAAAGAAATGAACAACAACAACAACAACAACAACAAAACCCTTAAAAATCAATTATCATACAATTAATTGCATGAAATGTATTTTCCCAGTAAAACACAACCTAATAATAGTAAGGCACAACGAGTTTCAGGGACTGTATACGAAAGCCACCTATTGTGCAGTTAACCAGGATATTTAGACTTAAAAGTGCTCTAGCTTTTCCACACTCATATGTAACACCAAATGTCTGTATAAGAAATTCGGAGAGAGATTTTGCACGTCCTGTTTAGTAAAGACAAAAAGTAGTAAAGACAAAATTCCCGTTCCAGGTTATTGCCTCATATGAGAGCACAAGCTCTCCAAAAACGGGATTTGGGAAGGAGGGAAAACACCGATACCCCCACTACAAACATCCTGTCCATTTGTCCTCAGGGTAAAAAGGTGTTCTGCTTCAGGCAAGAGGCTGTCTAACTAATGACTAGTACTGTTTTGAATTTGTAAGGCTAACTAGTTACTGGTACTTTATTTTTAAAGAACCATAGTAAGCCCCTATCACATCAAAAAAAGAAGAAGGGATGGGAAGTCACTATTCCAACAGATATATAAATGACTTTAAGAAATCTTGAAGGACTAAAACCCTAACCTTAAAAAGAAAAATTTTACCTAATTGCACCTATATTTAAAAGTGAAAGTATCAGATGAATCACTCACTCAAAAAACACCCCTCTGTCTTGCTCCCATGATTAAAAAGAAGAAAAAAGATACCACAATGAAAACACATACCCCCAAAATCTAAAATTTCATTGCACATTAACTGTGCAGGATTGGTAAGTAACAACCCTTCTGACTATACATTACATGGATTCCACTGTACAAAGAAAAGTTGTGGTACAGTATGCACAGCATTGCTCTAGCTAAAGGAAAATCCAAAAGTCTCAAATGTGCACACACCAGAGGAACATGGATAACCCAGACTAAATTCTAAATAACAAGGGCAAAAAAATCCCCTTCATGTTTTTTCTCAATAATTATGCTTTATAAAGGAAAAAAAAAAAAGTGTTTGAAACTAAAGGAATGTGAAGTGAGGAAAAAAAAGTGAGCAGTGTTAACTAGTATTGTAAATACAGAGGACAATGGTTCTGGTTCAAAAATCCCTTGGAAGAGGGCAATTTGTGCAGTCTTACTGTGTGCATAAAGAAGAACATAAAGCAGATTTTTTCAGAAAGTAGGAGGGATGAATGAAAATGTTAATTATAACATGTTGTAATAAGGATACCCCCAAGATCAGGCCTATCTTTTCTGCTACGGCGTAGTCCCTAGGCATATGGCTAGCTACTCCTTGATCATTATCCCAGCTAAAACTAAAGCTACTGAAGTTTAGGAGACTTATATCTAACAGAATTTCTTTCATCTCTAATAATTGCTAAACTAGCATAATTACTCATACTTGAGGTGAAATAGAACCCAAGTTGTCTAAAATTGAAGTTAAAACACAAACAAACCTCACCACTTCTTCGGTTTTTGCAAATTCATCTATTGTCAGAATCTTATGCCACGTTGCGTTACGATTTTAAAGCGTTTAAAAGCTTCTCCTGTGATGACTTTGTAAAGAGAGCAAGTGAAAAACTTTAATGCTTTGTAGTAACAGACTGCAAAATATATTTCAAAACAGACACGTACATTTTCACAGCACCAAATAAAACAGGTTCAACTCTTCATAGATTTGTATGTTGCCCCTTCGGGGAAAAATATATATACATACGTATATATGCCATGGTTTTGATTTAAGTGAAACAGCCTATTTTCCCCATCCCCAGCTGAAACTGATTTTGAGCTCAGGTAGCCCTACAGGAACCAATGGAAACCATAAAATACAGCTGGGAAAAGATGCTAAGAGATCTGACTTAAGGTATCAGCATCTATACTGTATTTTAATCAATCTAAAAGAAAACAACTCACAGTATCTTATTTCAGTGTTTTACACAGAAAAAAATATTGAATGTCTATAGTCTACATAAAACATTAACAATTAACTTCTACATCCCTTCCTCATGTATAATTATTCAATAGGAAGATTTCAAAATTTTGCACGAGTTTCAAAATACTGAATCGTGTTTCAGAACAAAGAAATGAGAGCTATTAAATGAGTTGTAAATTAGACTGAATGAATTACACAGAGCAACATAAAGCCTTTCAAGGCATCTTAGATCATGCCGGATAACGTTATCCTACACATGTTGGATAAGTGTCTCCATACTGACAGCTTCCCTTGTTACACAAGTTAGCAGCAACTCGGGAAAACAAAATCAAACCAAACCAAACACATGGCATTTCTAAGCCTCTTTATATCGTCTTTGTCACAAGATTTCACCTTTATGGAAAGCAGCGATACAACCAGCAGCCGCTCAGCTGTTTAGATGTTCATTCCTGATAGTACCTGGTCCTCAGAAGTAGATGGTATGGTCAATGTAACTCACGCTGGCCCCCAAAATGCCTGGGTAACATTGCTGTAACCCTACAGCTAATCAGGACCACCAATACCACTATGCATTGCCAAAGTCAATGAATATTACGAAAGGTTGGGGATGGTTTTGTTGTTACGGATTTTTTTAATATATAAAAGAGCTGGGGCATGCTTTGGCAAACCAAACAGAGAACACTATAAATAGCCTGCATTATAAAAAGATTCTAATCTTAAATCCTCTTTGTAATTTGTTTTTTTTTTTATGTACTCTTTTATGTTCGATATCTTAATTTTTTCCCTTTTTTGGATGGCCAAATACAAGCCAGGAATCCACTCATGCATCAAACAGATGTTTTTGCTTTTCAGGCTAAATGGAATCTTATGAATTTTTTGTTCCCTCCCTGTAAAATGATGATGCCAAAATAACATAGTTCCTGCAAACGGCCCGTTCAGAAAAAATTCTTTGGACCGGTGATACTGAAACTTTAAGTCAAGTTCACAGAAATCAAGCCAATACTAATTGCTGGGTTTGTTTATGCTGGATTGATTATAGTCTAATCAGCAGACAATCTAATGACTTTCAAGTCTAGTCCATGCAATTTAGAAGCCAGGCAGGGTTGGGGCTGAGAATAAACATTCCAATTGTTGACGGATACACAGAAATGGAAAGGCTACTGTTTGAAGGGGACCCGAATGTCAAATTCTCTCTGAACTAATGCTGCTATTCAGTAAGATTTTTGTTTTAATCCACTACTGTTCTACCTGCCTTGGCACTACACCACCTGCACCTCTGTATGAGAAGCATCCTTTTGCTTCGAATTTATGATGAGAAAACAAATCACACTAAAACACAGGGACATTTACTCACTCCACCAACACTCTGCATGAATTGAGTTGCAGTTGTAAATCCTATCAGGATGGAAAGAGCTCCTAGGTTTCCTCAAAAAGAGGGAACAACTTTAAGAGATACTCTGGGCTTGCTGAAATACTTCAAGATACAAGCACAACACCGATATGTAAAACACAGCCGATAAATTTCTCCTCGTCTTTCTAGGAACTAGCACTCAGTAATTCTGTTTCTGCAGTCTAATGCAGGATACAAAATTACAATGAGCAGAAATTTACTTTGAACTAATAAAAAAATATTTCTGTATTTTTTTCCAAAAGAAATCTCTTTCAGAGATCAGCCTTTCTATTAAATGTGTGGGGCTGTTCTGGTTTCCTTGTGACGGCTTATCTGACACCTACAATTTCAGTGATTTTTCACGGGTGACTTTAGCACAATGAACATTACCTGACTTCAGCTCAGAGAAACCTGGGTTTAACGTTTCATGGGACGACATTTTCATTCGGGTTTGCTTAAAGAACACCTGGTTTTCTTTGCAAGTCATTATATTTTTGTAACTTTGCTTCTAAACAAAGTTTCTCATCAAAAGCCGGTAGTCAGGGCAAAAGAAAAAACTCAAGCCCTCCCAAAACTAAAAGCCCATAAAACAGAAAGGGGAGGGAGGGGGGAGGCGGTCGGTAACCTAAGTGTGATATCTACAAAGCATGCCAAGTCACAAAAAAAAGGTTTACCATTCAAATGGCCAAGTTAAACAAGATACTAGCGAGCTGCTCTCTGCTCTTGCCCCCCTCCCTTGCTTTCTCCTCTCAGGGGGTCTCCAGCGTGGTTTTACTTCGGGAATGGCATTTCCCTGAGGTGTGAGGAGTTTAAGGAGTCCTACCAATTGCCCTTCCTCAATACCCTTCATTTGCACCATGTTTTTTTGGGGGCTTACCCACGGGTATCTTATCTCTGACTTGCCTTTCCTCACCTGCTTTTCTGCAGCGAGCCTGCCTCCCCACCCCCCTCATCCTCCCAAATCCATTATGTGATTTTGATCAGGTCAATGATACCTAATAGATTTTTTTATTTTTTTTTCCACAGAAACTAGCCAAGGAAATGGGATAAATTAATCAGTAGAATGAAATATAGGTCAGGACTGATGAGTTTGATGAAACTGATCCTCCGGCTGCCCAAAAGAACCGGGCAGTTGAACTTCAATTCCTCCTTCCTGAAGTAAAATAAGATATTCAAATTACAGGTTTTTGGAAAGTTAATTTACTCTTATTTCAAGACTTTTTTTTTTTTTTTTTTGCCACAATCCTGTAGTATATTTGTAAAAGACAGTGGTTTTCACAGAAAAGAATTACAATCTTACTTTTCCTTGGAAAGATGCTTTTATTATTCTTAAATTGTAAGGGGCTCATCTAATGTTAACCATGCCTTTTTTCTTTCCATCCAGGTCCAAACCTGAGATGCAATCCTCACTAAGAGCTGGGGGACAGTCAGACCAAAGTTGGCAAGAGACCAAAACAGGAAAGGGGAAAAAAAAAAAAAAAGTCAGAGAAAAAGAAATAGAAAAGGAATGTAAACAGAAACCAGGATAATTTAAAAAAAATAGTGTATTTTCAAGAAATAGAAGAAATTTAGTCATTAGCAAGTTCTTAACACCCACCATTTCAGATGAACGTTAGTTTCAAGCATTCAATATAAAAAACTCAATTGTCATTTTGTTTTAATGTATTTACCTGCCTTGTATCAGTATTCCCCTAAGATATAAGTTTCAAATTAAGTTATCAAAAGTGACAGACATATCAAAAATATCTCTTATATCTTCCCCCCAGAAAGGACTGCTAAGTACATGACAAATTGGAAATGTAATGTGTAACTCCATATTTTATTTAGATGTAAAACAGCACTCATGAGTTTAAATAACTCATTTACATACATTCAAAGAATAATTTTTCAGAGAAGCTATTTAAAATACTGTTTATTTTTAAACTGTAGAACTGTATTTTATATCTACTAAATCGGTAACACTTAAGAAATAAGGAATTTAAATAAATGCTGTATTGGAGGTACAGTTGAATTTCTCCTTGCAACATTACTTACAGCTTTTGTTTGTTCAACAAAAATAAAGATGTAATAATTGATGGGGAGACTCTTATCAATGAATTTAAATGCTAGGTCTGTGCAAGCATCTTTCAACTTCTCAGACAAATGGCATTATTATCCCTTTCAGAAATCTTACAACCGGACTGCTTTTAGAATACTATTAATCCACTCAAAAATTGACATGATTCAAGAAAAATAAAACAGGGAAAATGAAAAAGATATTTGAACAAAGGCCACCAAGAATGATAACCTACTCCCCAAAGGTAATTACTGCAGCAATAATTACAGATGATGATTGATTTACTGCCCGGTTTTTTGTTGAAAAATAGTAAATAAGACACTGTAAAGAAACCTCTATCATCTCTATCCTGAACATTAAGCAGTTTTCTTAAGTCAGTAGTTTATTGTCAGCAAATCCAAGCTACTCTATCTGAATCGTACAATGTTGCTGTTTTCTCATTTTAGGGACTCACAGGCTACTGGTACATAAGGAAGGCAAAGCCCATACCTCCACATAAAATGGAAGCTGTATCTTTTGTTTTAAATTAAATGTGATGCTTGCAGGAAGATATTTGAAACAAACCTCCTCTCTGTAACGCATCTCACAAATAAGCACGAGTAAAACACGTCCAATCCCTAACAGGAAAACAACTGCCTCTATTTGCCAACTGATTCTGAATGTTTATTCCTTTGCACTTAAATATTTGGGAGGTCTAAGACTACCCTTCAGTTAAAGTTTCCCTGCATCTTTTTGCAAATATGGCTAATTGGTTGCTGTCTTACTAGCTCTAAAACTCTTTAATGCGCACGTAAATAAATCCTCCCTGGGAAGCTGGGAATATAAGTGCGCGCCCAAGCAACAGAACTTTCATTGTGGTCTCATTTTTAAAAGGTAAGGGAAGAGCGGCTCGTTTGTTCTCCACAAGATGCCAAACAAAAGCACTACTGAACCGCACAAACTTCGGTAAACTAGATACAGACGGCAGCAGCAGGTAAAGGAGTAAATTCAAGGCACCCTTTATTCCCTTTTGAAATATTTGGAGAGTTAAAAAAAAAAAACAACAAACCAAACAATAATAATATTAAAAAAAAAAAAAAAGATTTAAAGCCTGCTCTAAAGCTCACCGAACTCAACAGGAAGACTTTGAAAAGGGAACTCCTGGAAAGAGTTGTTTCGAGCGAAGGGAGCGCGGGGTTGGTGCTGGGGTTTGTTTTGTTTTTTGCCAGGTCCTCCTGCACAAGTCCATTACAGCAGACCCCGCTCCTGGCTTTCTAACTCTGAAACTGCGCTGGTTCCCAGGCACTTAACTCCTTGCTGCACGCCAGCAGCCTCGCCGAGAAGCAAACAAGGCCTGCCGCCCAGCCACCCAGCGGCCCCGCACCGCATCCCCGGCCGGGGGCTCGCCGGCCTCCGCCCCCGCCTTCTCCCCGGGCCCCACAAGTTGCCCTCGGCTTCCCCAGGCCTTTCTCCCTCGCACCCCCCCCCCTTCCCATCCCCCCCCGCCCCCCCCCCCCTAAAAAAAAAAGTAGACAACTTAAGAGATGTTCTGACCTGACGCAACCCAGGCTTTATTCAACTTCACTGCAATGTACAGACCGACCCGGGAGGAACGCGCCCATCCGAGAGAGAGAGAGATGTTTATGGGAGGTGACAGCCACCCTCAGCCTCCTTCCCCGCTGCCAGGCGGCCCGAAGCCCCTGCCCGCCCGGCCGCCCAGGCCAACGGCTCCTCGGGGGGCGGCCAACGGCTCCTGAGGGGGAAAGGGGGCGGAGGGGGGGGGGCGGCCAACGGCTGCCCGCTCCTCAGGGGGCGCGGGCGGGCGACACCCCACGCCGCCGGCAGGGCTGAGGGGCGGCGGCGATGGGGCCCGGCGGGGGGCGGCCGCGCCAGGCCGGGGGAAAGGAGGAGGAGGGGGGCGGCCGGGCCGGGACGCTGCCGGCCCCGCCACAAGCCGCACAAGCCGCCCTTTGTCCTCCTCCTCCTCCTCCGGGTCCTCGGGCTTCCCACACCCCACCCCACCCCCGCCTCCTCCGGGGGGTCCGAGCGAGCCGTGGGCGCGCTCTTTCTTTCCACCCCCCCCAAGCCCACTCCGGTACCACCACCCCCACGCCCCTCGCTTCCCTCTTATTTATATATTTACACGCGTGTTTATTTATTTAAACCCCCACCACCCCCCCCCTCGGCGGCCGAGGGGCGGCTTCACGTGACAGCCGGCGCCACATTCCTCCACAGCCCCAACTCCGGCCCCACGCGGGGAACTTCGGCCCGCCCCCCCCCCCCCCCCCCCCCCCACCGCCGCCCCGAAACTTCCCCTCGCCCGCCGGGACCCCGCCGGCAGCCCACCGGGACAACACGGGCTGGGGTTTGGGGAGGGGGGAGAGAAGGAAAGGAGGAGGGATGACGGGGAGGGAAGGGGGGGGAATGCAGCCCGCAAACTTTTTTGGGTTTGGGGAGGTGGGGTTTTGGGGTGGTTTTTTTGGTCATTTATTGAAAAAAAAGAAAAAAAAGAAAAAAGAAAAAAGAAAAAAAAGCACAGTTGTTGGCTTTCGGCGCTGCGCCGCTGCCCGCGGGAGGAGGGAGGGATGGATGGATGGAAGGAAGGAAGGAGGGAGAGAGGGAGGGATGGAAGGAGGGAGGGAGAGGAGGGAGGCGGGCCGGCCCGGCCGGGGCTGCCGCAGCGGGGCTGTCACCGGGGCTCCCCACCGGCAACTTTTCCAGCACCGGCGAGTTTGGGTCGCACCGACTGTTTCGGGTCGGGGATCCCTTCCCCGACACGCACCCGTCCCCATCTCATCCTTATTTTGGGGGCGTTAGCGGCCAGGGCGGTGAATCGTTCTGGGGGGGGGGGGGGGGGGGC